>JALGBA010002095.1:0-28038 GCA_023970755.1 Azemiops feae
GGATTTTAAGGTTATTATTCTCTATCTTTATTATTAAAGCCTTATTAATATTAATAGGGCGACGGGAGGCCCTTTTGCTGAGACCCTGGGGCAGAGTAAGATAACCTAATATTAGTATGGTTTTATTAACAAAGAATAATAAACTTAAAACGCCATTTAAAAGGTTTATTTCTTTTGGGGGCTGCTGTACCTGCTTGTCCCTTAGCGAGAGATGGCGCGGCCTTCAAAAAGGCCTGTAATGATGAATTAAGGTTACTTTGATAGGTGCTAACTTTAAAGATAAACCTCACCAAACATACATAAATTTATTGCTATGCTTAATATTAAAATGAGTGGGATTAGATTTTACCTTCGCTGCTAGTTTTGAAACTGACGCATTTATTAAAATGTTTTATGTCTACCTACATCACACTAATTTCTTGCTGCATCTTAGTTTCTAATCTTCCTAGTATGCCCAGTCGTGAATATCATTTCACTGGGTTGAAAAATAGACAGCTAGTCAATTGGGGTGGAAGGTGCCAGGCTAGAAATTGGGGGGTGGGGGCTGAGTTTTAGTACCACCTTAGGTATGAGAAACCAGCTTTGGGCCAATTCCTCTCCTAGTCAGCCTAAGTCTAACCCTACCCCTAGGGCTGTTGCTGCATGCGAAAATAAGAGAAGGAAGGAGCATTAGATATATTTGCCGCCTTGAAGTGTATTTATAAAAAAAATAACAAAGGCTGGCATTAAAAAAAATACGAAAAAGTCATCTGGGTCAGTCACTCCAAAACCAGCTTTGGGCCAGTCACTCTCTCTCGGCCCTAGGAAGGAAGCAATGGCAAACCATTTGTCTGAAATGGTATAGGGTTGCCTGCCTAAGCAGGGGGTTGGACTAGAAGACCTCCAAGGTCCCTTCCAACTCGGTTATTCTATTCTAACCGCAGCTGGGGGGGGGAAACCTTGCCAAGAAAACCGCAGGGATTTGGTCAGGCAATGGCCAGGAGTCGAGACTAAGTCGAAAGTACCAAATAATATTAAGAATAACAGCAATAATTTACTAAACGCCCGGCTCCCTCCGGTGACGTTACTAGAAGGGAGTGCGAACACAGGAAATTGAGTTCATCGGGCAACGCGTGTCGTGGGAACGCAACTCCTAGTACCCACGCCGAGCGGCAGATTCGGGGAAGCTTCCCTGAAGCCCCCGCCTCACCTGGCCTTGATGCAAAGGCAGCAGCGCCGCCGGCTCCACCTTTGCCTTCTCCTTCGCCGCGGGACAGCCTTCTCGGGGCGTCGCCGGGCTGTGACGCCATCAGAAGGCGCGTCCCCTCTTTCGGCAGAGAAGCGGAAAGGCACCAGAGAGGTAGGAAAGGAGAGCGGAGGGCAGACTGGGCTTTCCCCTCTTCAAACCGTCGCTCTTGGGAATCGCCATAGATATGTACACAGAGAGCTCGGGTGGAAATGGTAGAGCGGCCGGTAGAACCAAGACTTCCGAGTTTGCTGGAGCATATATGGAGGAAGACTTTGGATTGGAGTTAAGGACGGAAAAAAGACAATGCAGAAATCTGGATTGTATTGGGGGCGCCCTATATAAAAGCCCCCCGCAAGGTGGAGTGTCACAGAGTATTGCACATCCATTCCCAGCCAGCAGGGGACAAGTTTAATCCCTGTAAGTCATCCAGCGTTTCTCAAACTTGGCAATTTTTGTGGACTTCAAGTCCCAGAATTCCCAGCCTGCATGTACTTTGCAGGTAACTAAATGGTTTATCCAGGAAAAGCAGGAACTGTATTAAATTGGACTCCAGGGTTGACCGAGTACACCGCCTCCAAATTTGTGACGTCCCCTAAAATTTGCTGGCGACCCCCAAGTGATCGCAATAAATAAATAAAAACACAAACGTATTTATTTAGCGTATGACACAATACACTCCAATAGTATCTTTTCACTAGCCTCCACTAGTTGTGACACTACTTAGGTTTTACAAAAGCAGCCGAGGCCATTAAGTGGATGCTCCAGTCAGAGCTGAAGAAGCTTCTTGTATGAGAAGCGAAACGTCTTCAAAGAAAATTAAGAAAGTCCAGTTGCCTCCTGACAAAGCATCTTTGGGACAATTATGACCCGGATGACTGAGAATCTCCATAGACAGTGAGAGACAATGCGGGATACTTAAGGCACTGGACTAGAAATAGGAAGACTGTCGGTTCTAGTCCCACCTTAGGCATGAAAGTCAACTGTGGTGACCTTGGGGTCAGTCCTTCTCTCTTGGTCCTAGTAAGGAGGCAATGCCAAACCACCAGCTTCCCACCATAGCTATCTGCAATTGCATTGACGCACGACCGAACGTGTGCAGCTGGGGCCTGCGCACACCTGCAACATATCGTGTATATCTATCTATCTATCTATCTATCTATCTATCTATCTATCTAATATAAAGGAGGCTGCACTTCAATGGTTAGACGGCCTATTGGTATCTGAACAAAAATCTTTTTAACATTTATATTTTATTGTGTTTTTCTAATCTAGGTGAAATGTTAATATATACTGCTAGTCCATGTATGATATGCCATACGCTAAATAAATAAGTAAACAACCGCCCAATCAAGAAACTACCAGGAAAACCTCCATCAACCCTGATAGGACAAGCAACTAAGTATATAAAGAGAGAGCAAATTCCTCTCTCTTCTAGCACTGATGATGTTACCTAGTGGGGTCACGAAACGTCTGCAAGAAAACCACCAAGCTCAGAGAGCACCAAGGACCCCTGAAGAGACAATGTCGTTGGATGATGGACCAAGTGGCTCCTTAGCTCCGGCTTTATTATTTATATAATAACAATGATATGCGTGTGTGTGTGTGCGCGCACGTGAGAGGGTGTATGATAATACTATATAATTTATATTATGATGACATTTATCTGCCCCATCTCGCCTAGAGGTTTAGAAAGCCCCTTTTAGCTTCCCAGTCAGTCAATATGGGCTGAGCAAGTGAAGCTGGAGGCAGCCGAGATTTCCTTCCCTTCACTTTCCCCTCGCCATTCTCCGCTCGCCTCTTTCCCCTCGCACTTTACATATGCCCAGAGGCACCGTGCTTTGCGACGTAAAACTGTGCCGAAAGAAATAGACCTTTTAAATGGGATTTTAAAGTTATTATCCTCTATCTTTATTAGTAACGCATTAATGTTAATAGGGCGAAGGGAAGCCCTTTTGCTGCGACGCGGGGACACAAAAACATCAACTAATATTACTGAGGTTTCATTAATAAATACTACACTTAAAACTCCATTTAAAAGCTTTATTTCTTTTTGTGGCTGCGCGGCTCACCTGCGGCAGTACGAGGCTTTTTTCCCTTCTTGCGGCAGCGTAGAGCAGAAGAGAGGACAGGAAGGTGCCGACGGATGACTAAAAGCAACGGACAAGACGTCGGCCATGATAGGAAGGTCGATTCCAAAATGAACTGGGGGATGGCCAATTTGGACGGACGGGAGGTTCGCCATGCCTGAGAAAGGTCTAGGACCGGTTAATGCTATGGGACGGAAAAACGTTCCTCCTGTCGGTCAAAACGGGTATTGCGGCCGCCGAAATAATAAATAAACCTTTGAAGGGATTTTAAGTTATTATCTTATCTTTATTATTAAACGCCTTATTAATATTAATAGGGCGACGAGCGAGGGCCCTTTTGCTGCGACCTGGGGCAGAGAAGATACCTAAATATTAGTAAGGGTTTTATTAATAAAGAATAATAAACTTAAAACGCCATTTAAAAGGTTTATTTCTTTTGGTGGCTGCTGTACCTGCTTGTCCCTTAGCGAGAGATGGCGCGGCCTTCGAAAAGGCCTGTAATGATGAATTAAGGTTACTTTGATAGGTGCTAACTTTAAAGATAAACCTCACCAAACATACATAAATTTATTGCTATGGTTAATATTAAAATGATTGAGATTAGATTTTACCTTCGCTGCTAGTTTTGAAACTGACGCATTTATTAAAATGTTTTATGTCTACCTACATCACACTAATTTCTTGCTGCATCTTAGTTTCTAATCTTCCTAGTATGCCCAGTCGTGAATATCATTTCACTGGGTTGAAAAATAGACAGCTAGTCAATTGGGGTGGAAGGTGCCAGGCTAGAAATTGGGGGGTGGGGGCTGAGTTTTAGTACCACCTTAGTATGATGAAAACAGCTTTGGGCCAATTCTCTCCTAGTAGCCTAACGTTAACCTACCTAGGGACTGTTGTGCCATGGCGAAAATAAGAGAAGGAAGGAGATTAGATATATTTGCGCCTTGATTTATTTATAAAAAATAACAAAGGCGGATTAAAAAAAATATGCAAAATTTAGAGCGGCTTTGGTATAGTCGTGTTAAGCAGCAGAATAGACAGTGGGAGGCTGTGATTTCTAATCTTGCTTTTAGAGCAGGAAAAGTCATCTGGTCAGTCACTCCAAAACCAGCTTTTTTGGGACCAGTCACTCTCTCTCGGGCCCTAGGATTGGAAGGAAGCAACGGCAAAAACCAGTTGTCTGAAATGGTATCAGGGTTGCCTGCTAAGCAGGGGGTTGGAAGAAACCGCCAAGGTCCTTCCAATCGGTTATCTATTCTAACCGCAGCTGGGGGGGGGGGAAACCTTGCCAAGAAAACCGCAGGGATTTGGTCAGGCAGTGGCCAGGAGTCGAGACTAAGTGGAAAGCACCAAATAATATTAACAATAACAGCAATAACTTACTAAACGCCCGGCTCCCTCCGGTGATGTTACTAGAAGGGAGTGCGAACACAGGCAATTGAGTTCATCGGGCAACGCGTGTCGTGGGAACGCAACTCCTAGTACCCACTCCGCCCATGAAAAGGCGGCGTCGAGCGGCAGATTCGGGGAAGCTTCCCTGAAGCCCCCGCCTCACCTGGCCTTGCTGCAAAGGCAGCAGCGCCGCCGGCTCCACCTTTGCCTTCTCCTTCGCCCTGGGACAGCCTTCTCGGGGCGTCGCCGGGCTGTGACGCCATCAGAAGGCGCGTCCCCTATTTCGGCAGAGAAGCCGAAAGGCACCATAGAGGTAGGAAAGGAGAGCGGAGGAAAGACTGGGCTTTCCCCTCTTGAAACCGTCGAACTTGGGAATCGCCATAGAAATGTAACCAGAGAGCTCGGATGGAAATGGTAGAGCGGCCGGTAGAACCAAGACTTCCGAGTTTGCTGGAGCATATATGGAGGAAGACTTTGGATTGGAGTTAAGGACGGAAAAAAGACAATGCAGAAATCTGGATTGTATTGGGGGCGCCCTATATAAAAGCCCTCCGCAAAGGTAGAGTGTCACAGAGTATTGCACATTCATTCCCAGCCAGCAGGGGACAAGTTTAATCCCTGTAAGTCATCCAGCGTTTCTCAAACTTGGCAATTTTTGTGGACTTCAAGTCCCAGAATTCCCCAGCCTGCATGCAGTTTGCAGGTAACTAAATGGTTTATACAGGGAAAGCAGGAACTGTATTAAATTGGACTCCAGGGTTGACCGAGTACACCACCTCCAAATTTGTGACGTCCCCTAAAATTTGCTGGCAACCCCCAAGTGATCGCAATAAATAAATAAAAACACAAACGTATTTATTTAGCGTATGGCACAATACACTCCGATAGTATCTTTTCACTAGCCTCCACTAGTTGTGACACTGCTTAGGTTTTACAAAAGCAGCCAAGGCCATTAAGTGATGCTCCAGTCAGAGCTGAAGAACCTTCGTGTATGAGAAGCGAAACGTCTTCAAAGAAAATCAAGAAAGTCCAGTTGCCTCCTGAAAAAGCATCTTTGGGACAATTATGACCCGGATGACTGAGAATCTCCATAGACAGTGAGAGACAATGCGGGATACTTAAGGCACTGGACTAGAAATCGGAAGACTGTCGGTTCTACTCCCACCTTAGGCATGAAAGTCAACTGTGGTGACCTTGGGGTCAGTCCTTCTCTCTTGGTCCTAGTAAGGAGGCAATGCCAAACCACCAGCTTCCCATCATAGCTATCTGCAATTGCATTGACGCACCACCGAATGTGTGCAGCTGGGGCCTGTGCACACCTGCAACATATCGTGTAGATCTATCTATCTATCTATCTATCTATCTATCTATCTATCTATCTATATATCTATCTATCTATCTATCTATCTATCTATCTATCTATCTATCTATCTATCTATCTAATATAAAGGAGGCTGCACTTCAATGGTTAGACGGCCTATTGGTATCTGAACAAAAATCTTTTTAACATTTATATTTTATTGTGTTTTTCTAATCTAGGTGAAATGTTAATATATACTGCTAGTCCATGTATGATATGCCATACGCTAAATAAATAAGTAAACAACCGCCCAATCAAGAAACTACCAGGAACACCTCCATCAACCCTGATATGACAAGCCACTAAGTATATAAAGAGAGAGCAAATTCCTCTCTCTTCTAGCACTGATGATGTTACCTAGTTAGGTCACGAAACGTCCTGCAAGAAAACCACCAAGCTCAGAGAGCACCAAGGACCCCTGAAGAGACAATGTTGTTGGATGATGGACCAAGTGGCCCCTTAGCTCCGGCTTTTTATTTTATATAATAACAATGATATGCGTGTGTGTGTGTTGTGCGCGCACGTGAGAGGGTGTATGATAATACTATATAATTTATATTATGATGACATTTATCTGCCCATCTCGCCTAGAGGTTTAGAAAGCCCCTTTTAGCTTCCCAGTCAGTCAATATGGGCTGAGCAAGTGAAGCTGGAGGCAGCCGAGATTCCTTCCTCCTCTTCCCCTCGCACTTTACATATGCCCAGAGGCACCATGCACACTTAGAAGCAGCTGCCGCCGGCCTCCCCGCCCGTCCCTTGTTTCTTCCATCCCTAAACCTCCATTCCAGATTCACCCGCCTGGATTGCCTCGATGCCTATGCTTTGCGACGTAAAACTGTGCCGAAAGAAAATAGACCTTTTTAATGGATTTTAAAGTTATTATCCTCTTATCTTTATTAGTAACGCCTTATTAATGTTAATAGGGCGAAGGGAAGCCCTTTTGCTGCGACGCGGGGACACAAAAAACATCACCTAATATTACTGAGGTTTCATTAATAAATACTACACTTAAAACTCCATTTAAAAGCTTTATTTCTTTTGTGGCTGCTCGGCTCACCTGCGGCAGTACGAGCTTTTTTCCCTTCTGCGGCAGCGTAGAGCAGAAGAGAGGACAGGAAGTGCCGACGGATGACTAAAAGAACGGACAAGACGTCGGCCATGATAGGAAGGTCGATTCCAAATGAACTGGGGGATGGCCAATTTGGACGGACGGGAGGTCGCCATGCCGAGAAGGTCTAGGACCGTGTTAATGCTATGGGACGGAAAAACGTGCCCTCCTGTGGTCAAAACGGGTATTGCGGCCGCCGAAATAAATAAACCTTTTGAATGGGATTTTAAGGTTATTATTCTCTATCTTTATTATTAACGCCTTATTAATATTAATAGGGCGACGGGAGGCCCTTTTGCTGCGACCCTGGGGCAGAGTAAGATAACCTAATATTAGTAAGGTTTTATTAATAAAGAATAATAAACTTAAAACGCCATTTAAAAGGTTTATTTCTTTTGGTGGCTGCTGTACCTGCTTGTCCCTTAGCGAGAGATGGCGCGGCCTTCAAAAAGGCCTGTAATGATGAATTAAGTTACTTTGATAGGTGCTAACTTTAAAGATAAACCTCACCAAACATACATAAATTTATTGCTATGGTTAATATTAAAATGAGTGAGATTAGATTTTACCTTCGCTGCTAGTTTTGAAACTGACGCATTTATTAAAATGTTTTATGTCTACCTACATCACACTAATTTCTTGCTGCATCTTAGTTTCTAATCTTCCTAGTATGCCCAGTCGTGAATATCATTTCACTGGGTTGAAAAATAGACAGCTAGTCAATTGGGGTGGAAGGTGCCAGGCTAGAAATTGGGGGGTGGGGGCTGAGTTTTAGTACCACCTTAGGTATGAGAAACCAGCTTTGGGCCAATTCCTCTCCTAGTCAGCCTAAGTCTAACCCTAACCCTAGGGCTGTTGCTGCATGGCGAAAATAAGAGAAGGAAGGAGCATTAGATATATTTGCCGCCTTGAGTTATTTATAAAAATAACAAAGGCTGGATTAAAAAAATATGCAAAATTTAGAGCGGCTTTGGTCTAGTCGTGGTTAAGGCAGCAGACTAGAAAGTGGGAGGCTGTGAGTTCTAATCGCTTTAGAGGCAGAAAAGTCATCTGGGTCAGTCACTCCAAAACCAGCTTTGGGCCAGTCACTCTCGCTCGGCCCTAGGAAGGAAGCAACAGCAAACCATTTGTCTGAAATGGTATAGGGTTGCCTGCCTAAGCAGGGGGTTGGACTAGAAGACCTCCAAGGTCCCTTCCAACTCGGTTATTCTATTCTAACCGCAGCTGGGGGGGGGGAAACCTTGCCAAGAAAACCGCAGGGATTTGGTCAGGCAATGGCCAGGAGTCGAGACTAAGTGGAAAGCACCAAATAATATTAACAATAACAGCAATAACTTACTAAACGCCCGGCTCCCTCCGGTGATGTTACTAGAAGGGAGTGCGAACACAGGCAATTGAGTTCATCGGGCAACGCGTGTCGTGGGAACGCAACTCCTAGTACCCACGCCGCCCATGAAAAGGCGGCGTCGAGCGGCAGATTCGGGGAAGCTTCCCTGAAGCCCCCGCCTCACCTGGCCTTGCTGCAAAGGCAGCAGCGCCGCCGGCTCCACCTTTGCCTTCTCCTTCGCCCTGGGACAGCCTTCTCGGGGCGTCGCCGGGCTGTGACACCATCAAAAGGCGCGTCCCCTATTTCGGCAGAGAAGCCGAAAGGCACCATAGAGGTAGGAAAGGAGAGCGGAGGAAAGACTGGGCTTTCCCCTCTTGAAACCGTCGAACTTGGGAATCGCCATAGAAATGTAACCAGAGAGCTCGGATGGAAATGGTAGAGCGGCCGGTAGAACCAAGACTTCCGAGTTTGCTGGAGCATATATGGAGGAAGACTTTGGATTGGAGTTAAGGACGGAAAAAAGACAATGCAGAAATCTGGATTGTATTGGGGGCGCCCTATATAAAAGCCCCCCGCAAAGGTGGAGTGTCACAGAGTATTGCACATCCATTCCCAGCCAGCAGGGGACAAGTTTAATCCCTGTAAGTCATCCAGCGTTTCTCAAACTTGGCAATTTTTGTGGACTTCAAGTCCCAGAATTCCCCAGCCTGCATGCAGTTTGCAGGTAACTAAATGGTTTATCCAGGGAAAGCAGGAACTGTATTAAATTGGACTCCAGGGTTGACCGAGTACACCACCTCCAAATTTGTGACGTCCCCTAAAATTTGCTGGCAACCCCCAAGTGATCGCAATAAATAAATAAAAACACAAACGTATTTATTTAGCGTATGGCACAATACACTCCGATAGTATCTTTTCACTAGCCTCCACTAGTTGTGACACTGCTTAGGTTTTACAAAAGCAGCCAAGGCCATTAAGTGATGCTCCAGTCAGAGCTGAAGAACCTTCTTGTATGAGAAGCGAAACGTCTTCAAAGAAAATCAAGAAAGTCCAGTTGCCTCCTGAAAAAGCATCTTTGGGACAATTATGACCCGGATGACTGAGAATCTCCATAGACAGTGAGAGACAATGCGGGATACTTAAGGCACTGGACTAGAAATCGGAAGACTGTCGGTTCTAGTCCCACCTTAGGCATGAACGTCAACTGTGGTGACCTTGGGGTCAGTCCTTCTCTCTTGGTCCTAGTAAGGAGGCAATGCCAAACCACCAGCTTCCCATCATAGCTATCTGCAATTGCATTGACGCACCACCGAATGTGTGCAGCTGGGGCCTGTGCACACCTGCAACATATCGTGTAGATCTATCTATCTATCTATCTATCTATCTATCTATCTATCTATCTATCTAATCTATCTATCTATCTATCTATCTATCTATCTATCTATCTATCTATCTATCTAATATAAAGGATGCTGCACTTGGTTAGACGGCCTATTGTATCTGAACAAAAAATCTTTTTAACATTATATTTTATTGTGTTTTTCTAATCTAGGTGAAATGTTAATTATACTGCTAGTCCATGTATGATATGCCATACGCTAAATAAATAAGTAAACAACGCCCAATCAGAAACTACCAGGAACACCTCCATCAACCCTGATAGGACAAGCCACTAAGTATATAAAGAGAGAGCAAATTCTCTCTCTTCTAGCACTGATGATGTTACCTAGTTGGGTCACGAACGTCTGCAAGAAAACCACCAAGCTCAGAGAGCACCAAGGACCCCTGAAGAGACAATGTTGTTGGATGATGGACCAAGTGGCCCCTTAGCTCCGGCTTTTTATTTTATATAATAACAATGATATGCGTGTGTGTGTGTTGTGCGCGCACGTGAGAGGGTGTATGATAATACTATATAATTTATATTATGATGACATTTATCTGCCCATCTCGCCTAGAGGTTTAGAAAGCCCCTTTTAGCTTCCCAGTCAGTCAATATGGGCTGAGCAAGTGAAGCTGGAGGCAGCCGAGATTCCTTCCTCCTCTTCCCCTCGCACTTTACATATGCCCAGAGGCACCATGCACACTTAGAAGCAGCTGCCGCCGGCCTCCCCGCCCGTCCCTTGTTTCTTCCATCCCTAAACCTCCATTCCAGATTCACCCGCCTGGATTGCCTCGATGCCTATGCTTTGCGACGTAAAACTGTGCCGAAAGAAAATAGACCTTTTTAATGGATTTTAAAGTTATTATCCTCTTATCTTTATTAGTAACGCCTTATTAATGTTAATAGGGCGAAGGGAAGCCCTTTTGCTGCGACGCGGGGACACAAAAAACATCACCTAATATTACTGAGGTTTCATTAATAAATACTACACTTAAAACTCCATTTAAAAGCTTTATTTCTTTTGTGGCTGCTCGGCTCACCTGCGGCAGTACGAGCTTTTTTCCCTTCTGCGGCAGCGTAGAGCAGAAGAGAGGACAGGAAGTGCCGACGGATGACTAAAAGAACGGACAAGACGTCGGCCATGATAGGAAGGTCGATTCCAAATGAACTGGGGGATGGCCAATTTGGACGGACGGGAGGTCGCCATGCCGAGAAGGTCTAGGACCGGGTTAATGCTATGGGACGGAAAAACGTGCCCTCCTGTGGTCAAAACGGGTATTGCGGCCGCCGAAATAAATAAACCATTTGAATGGGATTTTAAGGTTATTATTCTCTATCTTTATTATTAACGCCTTATTAATATTAATAGGGCGACGGGAGGCCCTTTTGCTGCGACCCTGGGGCAGAGTAAGATAACCTAATATTAGTAAGGTTTTATTAATAAAGAATAATAAACTTAAAACGCCATTTAAAAGGTTTATTTCTTTGGTGGCTGCTGTACCTGCTTGTCCCTTAGCGAGAGATGGCGCGGCCTTCAAAAAGGCCTATGATGATGAATTAAGGTAACTTTGATAGGTGCTAACTTTAAAGATAAACCTCACCAAACATACATAAATTTATTGCTATGGTTAATATTAAAAGGAGTGAGATTAGATTTTACCTTCGCTGCTAGTTTTGAAACTGACGCATTTATTAAAATGTTTTATGTCTACCTACATCACACTAATTTCTTGCTGCATCTTAGTTTCTAATCTTCCTAGTAGGCCCAGTCGTGAATATCATTTCACTGGGTTGAAAAATAGACAGCTAGTCAATTGGGGTGGAAGGTGCCAGGCTAGAAATTGGGGGTGGGGGCTGAGTTTTAGTACCACCTTAGGTATGAGAAACCAGCTTTGGGCCAATTCCTCTCCTAGTCAGCCTAAGTCTAACCCTAACCCTAGGGCTGTTGCTGCATGGCGAAAATAAGAGAAGGAAGGAGCATTAGATATATTTGCCGCCTTGAGTTATTTATAAAAAAATAACAAGGCTGCATTAAAAAAATACGCAAAATTTAGAGCGGCTTTGGTCTAGTCGTGGTTAAGGCAGCAGACTAGAAAGTGGGAGGCTGTGAGTTCTAATCTTGCTTTTAGAGGCAGAAAAGTAATCTGGGTCAGTCACTCCAAAACCAGCTTTGGGCCAGTCACTCTCTCTCGGCCCTAAGAAGGAAGCAACGGCAAACCATTTGTCTGAAATGGTATAGGGTTGCCTGCCTAAGCAGGGGGTTGGACTAGAAGACCTCCAAGGTCCCTTCCAACTCGGTTATTCTATCCTAACCGCAGCTGGGGGAAAAAACCTTGCCAAGAAAACCGCAGGGATTTGGTCAGGCAATGGCCAGGAGTCGAGACTAAGTGGAAAGCACCAAATAATATCAAGAATAACAGCAATAACTTGCTAAACGCCCGGCTCCCTCCGGTGATGTTACTAGAAGGGAGTGCGAACACAGGCAATTGAGTTCATCGGGCAACGCGTGTCGTGGGAACGCAACTCCTAGTACCCACGCCGCCCGTGAAAAGGCGGCGTCGAGCGGCAGATTCGGGGAAGCTTCCCTGAAGCCCCCGCCTCACCTGGCCTTGATGCAAAGGCAGCAGCGCCGCCGGCTCCACCTTTGCCTTCTCCTTCGCCGCGGGACAGCCTACTCGGGGCGTCGCCGGGCTGTGACGCCATCAGAAGGCGCGTCCCCTCTTTCGGCTGAGAAGCCGAAAGGCACCATAGAGGTAGGAAAGGAGAGCGGAGGAAAGACTGGGCTTCCGCTCTTGAAACCGTCGAACTATAGAAATGTAACCAGAGAGCGCGGGTGGAAATGGTAGAGCGGCCGGTAGAACCAAGACTTCCGAGTTCGCTGGAGCATATATGGAGGAAGACTTTGGATTGGAGTTAAGGACGGAAAAAAGACAATGCAGAAATCTGGATTGTATTGGGGGCGCCCTATATAAAAGGCCCCCGCAAAGGGGGAGTGTCACAGAGTATTGCACATCCATTCCCAGCCAGCAGGGGACAAGTTTAATCCCTATAAGTCATCCAGCGTTTCTCAAACTTGGCAATTTTTGTGGACTTCAAGTCCCAGAATTCCCCAGCCTGCATGCAGTTTGCAGGTAACTAAATGGTTTATGCAGCGAAAGCAGGAACTGTATTAAATTGGACTCCAGGGTTGACCGAGTACACTACCTCCAAATTTGTGACGTCCCCTAAAATTTGCTGGCAACCCCCAAGTGATCGCAATAAATAAATAAAAACACAAACGTATTTATTTAGCGTATGGCACAATACACTCCGACAGTATCTTTTCACTAGCCTCCACTAGTTGTGACACTGCTTAGGTTTTACAAAAGCAGCCAAGGCCATTAAGTGATGCTCCAGTCAGAGCTGAAGAACCTTCTTGTATGAGAAGCGAAACGTCTTCAAAGAAAATCAAGAAAGTCCAGTTGCGTCCTGAAAAAGCATCTTTGGGACAATTATGACCCGGATGACTGAGAATCTCCATAGACAGTGAGAGCCCCAATGCGGATACTTAAGGCACTGGACTAGAAATCGGAAGATGTCTGTTTAGTCCCACCCTTAGGCATGAAAGTCCAACTGTGGTGACTTTGGGGTCAGTCCTTCTCTCTTGGTCCTAGTAAGGAGGCAATGCCAAACCACCAGCTTCCCATCATAGCTATCTGCAATTGCATTGACGCACGACCAAATGTGTGCAGCTGGGGCCTGCGCACACCTGCAACATATCGTGTAGATCTATCTATCTATCTATCTATCTATCTATCTATCTATCTATCTATCTATCTATCTATCTATCTATCTATCTATCTATCTATCAATATAAAGGATGGCGGCACTTCAATGGTTAGACGGCCTATGGTATCTGAACAAAATCTTTTTAACATTTTATATTTATTGTGTTTTTCTACTCTAGGTGAAAGTAATATATACTGCTAGTCCATGATATGATATGCCATACGCCTAAATAAATAAGTAAACAACCGCCCAATCAAGAAAACTACCAGGAACACTCCATCAACACGATTATGACAAGCCATAACGTATATAAAGAGAGAGCAAATTCCTCTCTCTTCTATCACTGATGATGTTACCTAGTTGGGTCACGAAACGTCTGCAAGAAAACCACCAAGCTCAGAGAGCACCAAGGACCCCTGAAGAGACAATGTTGTTGGATGATGGACCAAGTGGCTCCTTAGCTCCGGCTTTATTATTTATATAATAACAATGATATGCGTGTGTGTGTGTGCGCGCACGTGAGAGGGTGTATGATAATACTATATAATTTATATTATGATGACATTTATCTGCCCCATCTCGCCTAGAGGTTTAGAAAGCCCCTTTTAGCTTCCCAGTCAGTCAATATGGGCTGAGCAACTGAAGCTGGAGGCAGCCGAGATTTCCTTCCCTCCTCTTTCCCCTCGCACTTTACATATGCCCAGAGGCACCATGCACACTTAGAAGCAGATGCCCGCCGGCCTCCCCGCCCGTCCCTTGTTTCTTCCATCCCTAAACCCTCCATTCCAGATTCACCCGCCTGGGATTGCCTCGATGCCTATGCTTTGCGACGTATAACTGTGCCGAAAGAAATAGACCTTTTTAATGGGATTTTAAAGTTATTATCCTCTTATCTTTATTAGTAACGCCTTATTAATGTTAATAGGGCGAAGGGAAGCCCTTTTGCTGCGGACGCGGGGACACAAAAACATCACCTAATATTACTGAGGTTTCATTAATAAATACTATACTTAAAACTCCATTTAAAAGCTTTATTTCTTTTTGTGGCTGCTCAGCTCACCTGCGGCAGTACGAGGCTTTTTTCCCTTCTTGCGGCAGCGGAGAGCAGAAAAGAGGACAGGAAGGTGCCGACGGATGACTAAAAGCAACGGACAAGACGTCGGCCATAATAGGAAGGTCGATTCCAAATGAACTGGGGGATGGCCAATTTGGACGGACGGGAGGCCGCCATGCCGAGAAGGTCTAGGTGTTAATGCTATGGGACGGAAAAACGTGCCCTCCTGTGGTCAAAGCGGGTATTGCGGCCGCCGAAATAAATAAAACCTTTTGAATGGGATTTTAAGGTTATTATTCTCTCTCTTTATTATTAACGCCTTATTAATATTAATAGGGCGACGGGAGGCCCTTTTTGCTGCGACCCTGGGGCAGAGTAAGATAACCTAATATTAGTAAGGTTTTATTAATAAAGAATAATAAACTTAAAACGCCATTTAAAAGGTTTATTTCTTTTGGTGGCTGCTGTACCTGCTTGTCCCTTAGCGAGAGATGGCACGGCCTTCAAAAAGGCCTGTAATGATGAATTAAGGTTACTTTGATAGGTGCTAACTTTAAAGATAAACCTCACCAAACATACATAAATTTATTGCTATGGTTAATATTAAAATGAGTGAGATTAGATTTTACCTTCGCTGCTAGTTTGAAACTGACGCATTTATTAAAATGTTTTATGTCTACCTACATCACACTAATTTCTTGCTGCATCTTAGTTTCTAATCTTCCTAGTATGCCCATTCGTGAATATCATTTCACTGGGGTGAAAAATAGACAGCTAGTCAATTGGGGTGGAAGGTGCCAGGCTAGAAATTTGGGGTGGGGGCTGAGTTTTAGTACCACCTTAGGTACGAGAAACCAGCTTTGGGCCAATTCCTCTCCTAGTCAGCCTAAGTCTAACCCTAACCCTAGGGCTGTTGCTGCATGGCGAAAATAAGAGAAGGAAGGAGCATTAGATATATTTGCCGCCTTGAGTTATTTATTAAAAGATAACAAAGGCTGCATTAAAAAAATACGCAAAATTTAGAGCGGCTTTGGTCTAGTCGTGGTTAAGGCAGCAGACTAGAAAGTGGGAGGCTGTGAGTTCTAATCTTGCTTTTAGAGGCAGAAAAGTCATCTGGGTCAGTCACTCCAAAACCAGCTTTGGGCCAGTCACTCTCTCTCGGCCCTAGGAAGGAAGCAACGGCAAACCATTTGTCTGAAATGGTATAGGGTTGCCTGCCTAAGCAGGGGGTTGGACTAGAAGACCTCCAAGGTCCCGTCCAACTCGGTTATTCTATTCTAACCGCAGCTGGGGGGAAAAACCTTGCCAAGAAAACCGCAGGGATTTGGTCAGGCAATGGCCAGGAGTCGAGACTAAGTGGAAAGCACCAAATAATATCAAGAATAACAGCAATAACTTACTAAACGCCCGGCTCCCTCCGGTGATGTTACTAGAAGGGAGTGCGAACACAGGCAATTGAGTTCATCGGGCAACGCGTGTCGTGGGAACGCAACTCCTAGTACCCACGCCGCCCGTGAAAAGGCGGCGTCGAGCGGCAGATTCGGGGAAGCTTCCCTGAAGCCCCCCCTCACCTGGCCTTGATGCAAAGGCAGCAGCGCCGCCGGCTCCACCTTTGCCTTCTCCTTCGCCCTGGGACAGCCTTCTCGGGGCGTCGCCGGGCTGTGACGCCATCAGAAGGCGCGTCCCCTATTTCGGCAGAGAAGCCGAAAGGCACCATAGAGGTAGGAAAGGAGAGCGGAGGGCAGAGTGGGCTTTCCGCTCTTGAAACCGTCGAACTTGGGAATCGCCATAGAAATGTAACCAGAGAGCTCGGATGGAAATAGTAGAGCGGCCGGGAGAACCAAGACTTCCGAGTTTGCTGGAGCATATATGAGGAAGACTTTGGATTGGAGTTAAGGACGAAAAAAAGACAATGCAGAAATCTGGATTGTTATTGGGGGGCGCCCTATATAAAAGCCCCCCCGCAAAGGTGGAGTGTCACAGCGTTAGTGCACCATCCATTCCAGACAGAATGGGGACAAGTTCTAATCCCTGTAAGTCATTCCAGCGTTCTCAAACTTGGCAATTTTTGGTTGGACTCAAGTCCCAGGAAGTACCAGCCTGCATTGCAGTTTGCAGGTACTAAATGGTTTATCAGGGAAAAGCAGGACTGTATTAACTTGGACTCCCAGGGTTGACCGAGTGACAACACCTCCAAATTTGTGACCGTCCCCTAAAAATTTGCTGGAAACCCCCAAGTGATCGCAATAAATAAATAAAAACACAAACGTATTTATTTAGCGTATGGCACAATACACTCCGATAGTATCTTTTCACTAGCCTCCACTAGTTGTGACACTGCTTAGGTTTTACAAAAGCAGCCAAGGCCATTAAGTGATGCTCCAGTCAGAGCTGAAGAACCTTCTTGTATGAGAAGCGAAACGTCTTCAAAGAAAATCCAGAAAGTCCAGTTGCCTCCTGAAAAAGCATCTGTGGGACAATTATGACCCGGATGACTGAGAATCTCCATAGACAGTGAGAGACAATGCGGGATACTTAAGGCACTGGACTAGAAATCGGAAGACTGTCGGTTCTAGTCCCACCTTAGGCATGAAAGTCAACTGTGGTGACCTTGGGGTCAGTCCTTCTCTCTTGGTCCTAGTAAGGAGGCAATGCCAAAACACCAGCTTCCCATCATAGCTATCTGCAATTGCATTGACGCACGACCGAACGTGTGCAGCTGGGGCCTGCGCACACCTGCAACATATCGTGTACATCTATCTATCTATCTATCTATCTATCTATCTATCTATCTATCTATCTATCTATCTATCTATCTATCTATCTATCTATATATCTATCTATCTATCTATCTATCTATCTATCTATCTATCTATATATCTATCTATCTATCTATCTATCTATCTATCTATCTATCTATCTATCTATCTATCTATCTATCTATCATCTATCTATCTATCATCTATCTAATCAATCAATCAATCAATCAATCAATCTATCTATCTATCTATCTATCTATCTATCTATCTATCTATCTATCTATCTATCTATCTATCTATCTATCTATCTATCTATATATCTATCTAATATAAAGGAGGCTGCACTTCAATGGTTAGACGGCCTATTGGTGTATCTGAACAAAATCTTTTTAACATTTATATTTATTGGTTTTTCTAATCTAGGTGAAATGTTAATATATACTGCTAGTCTGTATGATATGCATACGCTAAATAAAAAAGTAAACAACCGCCAATCAAGAAACTACCAGGAAAACACCCCATCAACCCTGAATAGGACAAGCACTAAAGTATATAAAGAGAGAGCAATTCCTCTTCTCTTCTAGAACTGATGATGTACCTAGTTGGGTCACGAAACGTCTGCAAGAAAAAACACCAAGGCTCAGAGAGCACCAAGGACCCCTGAAGAGACAATGTTGTTGGACGATGGGACCAAGTGGCCCGTAGCTCCGGCTTTATTATTTAGTATAATAACAATATATGCGTCGTGTTCTTTGTGTGGTGGTGAGCGCACGTGATGAGGGGTGTATGGATAATACTATCATCATTTATAGTATGATGACATTTTATCTGCCCCATCTCGCATAGAGGTTTAGAAAGCCCCTTTTAGCTTACCCAGTCAGTCAATAGGGGCTGAGCAAAGTGAAGCTGGAGGCAGCCGAGATCTTCCTTCCCTCCTCTTTCCCCTCTGCACTTTACATATGCCCAAGAGGCACCATGGCACATTAGAAGCAGTGACCCCGCCGGCCTCCCCGCACCGTCCTGGTTCTTCCATCCCTAAACCCTCCATTTCCAGACACCCGCCTGGGAGCATCGATTGCCTATGCTTTGCGACGTAAAAAATGTGCCGAAAGAATAGACATTTTTATGGGGATTTTAAAGTTATATCCTCTTATCTTTATTAGTAACGCCTTATTAATGTTAATAGGGCGAAGGGAAGCCCTTTTGCTGCGACGCGGGGACACAAAAACATCAACTAATATTACTGAGGTTTCATTAATAAATACTACACTTAAAACTCCATTTAAAAGCTTTATTTCTTTTTGTGGCTGCTCGGCTCAACTGCGGCAGTACGAGGCTTTTTTCCCTTCTTGCGGCAGCGTAGAGCAGAAGAGAGGACAGGAAGGTGCCGACGGATGACTAAAAGCAACGGACAAGACGTCGGCCATGATAGGAAGGTCGATTCCAAATGAACTGGGGGATGGCCAATTTGGACGGACGGGAGGTCGCCATGCCGAGAAGGTCTAGGACCGTGTTAATGCTATGGGACGGAAAAACGTGCCCTCCTGTGGTCAAAACGGGTATTGCGGCCGCCGAAATAAATAAACCTTTTGAATTGGATTTTAAGGTTATTATTCTCTATCTTTATTATTAACGCCTTATTAATATTAATAGGGCGACGGGAGGCCCTTTTGCTGAGACCCTGGGGCAGAGTAAGATAACCTAATATTAGTATGGTTTTATTAACAAAGAATAATAAACTTAAAACGCCATTTAAAAGGTTTATTTCTTTTGGGGGCTGCTGTACCTGCTTGTCCCTTAGCGAGAGATGGCGCGGCCTTCAAAAAGGCCTGTAATGATGAACTAAGGTTACTTTGATAGGTGCTAACTTTAAAGATAAACCTCACCAAACATACATAAATTTATTGCTATGCTTAATATTAAAATGAGTGAGATTAGATTTTACCTTCGCTGCTAGTTTTGAAACTGACGCATTTATTAAAATGTTTTATGTCTATCTACATCACACTAATTTCTTGCTGCATCTTAGTTTCTAATCTTCCTAGTATGCCCATTCGTGAATATCATTTCACTGGGGTGAAAAATAGACAGCTAGTCAATTGGGGTAGAAGGTGCCAGGCTAGAAATTGGGGGTGGGGGCTGAGTTTTAGTACCACCTTAGGTATGAGAAACCAGCTTTGGGCCAATTCCTCTCCTAGTCAGCCTAAGTCTACCGAACCCTAGGGCTGTTGCTCTGCATGGCGAAATAAGAGAAGGAAGGACGCATTAGATATATTGCCGCCTGAGTTATTTATAAAAATAACAAAGGCTGGATTAAAAAAATATGCAAAATTTAGAGCGGCTTTGGTCTAGTCGTGGTTAAGGCAGCAGACTAGAAAGTGGGAGGCTGTGAGTTCTAATCTTGCTTTAGAGGCAGAAAAGTCATCTGGGTCAGTCACTCCAAAACCAGCTTTGGGCCAGTCACTCTCTCTCGGCCCTAGGAAGGAAGCAACGGCAAACCATTTGTCTGAAATGGTATAGGGTTGCCTGCCTAAGCAGGGGGTTGGACTAGAAGACCTCCAAGGTCCCTTCCAACTCGGTTATTCTATTCTAACCGCAGCTGGGGGGGGGGAACCTTGCCAAGAAAAACGCAGGGATTTGGTCAGGCAATGGCCCAGGAGTAGAGAATAAGTGGAAAGCCACCAAATAATCATTTTTAAGAATAACAGCAATAACTTGCTAAACGCCCGGCTCCCTCCGGTCATGTTACTAGAAGGGAGTGCGAACACAGGCAATTGAGTTCATCGGGCAACGCGTGTCGTGGGAACGCAACTCCTAGTACCCACGCCGAGCGGCAGATTCGGGGAAGCTTCCCTGAAGCCCCCGCCTAACCTGGCCTTGATGCAAAGGCAGCAGCGCCGACGGCTCCACCTTTGCCTTCTCCTTCGCCGCGGGACAGCCTTCTCGGGGCGTCGCCGGGCTGTGACGCCATCAGAAGGCGCGTCCACTATTTCGGCAGAGAAGCCGAAAGGCACCATAGAGGTAGGAAAGGAGAGCGGAGGAAAGACTGGGCTTTCCGCTCTTGAAACCGTCGAACTTGGGAATCGCCATAGAAATGTAACCAGAGAGCTCGGATGGAAATAGTAGAGCGGCCGGTAGAACCAAGACTTCCGAGTTTGCTGGAGCATATATGGAGGAAGACTTTGGATTGGAGTTAAGGACGGAAAAAAGACAATGCAGAAATCTGAATTGTATTGGGGGCGCCCTATATAAAAGCCCCCCGCAAAGGTGGAGTGTCACAGAGTATTGCACATCCATTCACAGCCAGCAGGGGACAAGTTTAATCCCTGTAAGTCATCCAGCGTTTCTCAAACTTGGCAATTTTTGTGGACTTCAAGTCCCAGAATTCCCCAGCCTGCATGCAGTTTGCAGGTAACTAAATGGTTTATCCAGGGAAAGCAGGAACTGTATTAAATTGGACTCCAGGGTTGACCGAGTACACCACCTCCAAATTTGTGACGTCCCCTAAAATTTGCTGGCAACCCCCAAGCGATCGCAATAAATAAATAAAAACACAAACGTATTTATTTAGCGTATGGCACAATACACTCCGATAGTATCTTTTCACTAGCCTCCACTAGTTGTGACACTGCTTAGGTTTTACAAAAGCAGCCAAGGCCATTAAGTGATGCTCCAGTCAGAGCTGAAGAACCTTCTTGTATGAGAAGCGAAACGTCTTCAAAGAAAATCAAGAAAGTCCAGTTGCCTCCTGAAAAAGCATCTTTGGGACAATTATGACCCGGATGACTGAGAATCTCCATAGACAGTGAGAGACAATGCGGGATACTTAAGGCACTGGACTAGAAATCGGAAGACTGTCGGTTCTACTCCCACCTTAGGCATGAAAGTCAACTGTGGTGACCTTGGGGTCAGTCCTTCTCTCTTGGTCCTAGTAAGGAGGCAATGCCAAACCACCAGCTTCCCATCATAGCTATCTGCAATTGCATTGACGCACCACCGAATGTGTGCAGCTGGGGCCTGTGCACACCTGCAACATATCGTGTAGATCTATCTATCTATCTATCTATCTATCTATCTATCTATCTATCTATATATCTATCTATCTATCTATCTATCTATCTATCTATCTATCTATCTATCTATCTATCTAATATAAAGGAGGCTGCACTTCAATGGTTAGACGGCCTATTGGTATCTGAACAAAAATCTTTTTAACATTTATATTTTATTGTGTTTTTCTAATCTAGGTGAAATGTTAATATATACTGCTAGTCCATGTATGATATGCCATACGCTAAATAAATAAGTAAACAACCGCCCAATCAAGAAACTACCAGGAACACCTCCATCAACCCTGATAGGACAAGCCACTAAGTATATAAAGAGAGAGCAAATTCCTCTCTCTTCTAGCACTGATGATGTTACCTAGTTGGGTCACGAAACGTCTGCAAGAAAACCACCAAGCTCAGAGAGCACCAAGGACCCCTGAAGAGACAATGTGTTGGATGATGGACCAAGTGGCTCCTTAGCTCCGGCTTTATTATTTATATAATAACAATGATATGCGTGTGTGTGTGTGCGCGCACGTGAGCGGGTGTATGATAATACTATATAATTTATATTATGATGACATTTATCTCCCCATCTCGCCTAGAGGTTTAGAAAGCCCTTTTAGCTTCCAGTCAGTCAATATGGGCTGAGCAAGTGAAGCTGGAGGCAGCCGAGATTTCCTTCCCTCTCTTTCCCCTCGCACTTTACATATGCCCAGAGGCACCATGCACACTTAGAAGCAGCTGCCCGCCGGCCTCCCGCCCGTCCCTGTTTCTTCCATCCCTAAACCCTCCATTCCAGATTCACCCGCCTGGGATTGCCTCGATGCCTATTGGCTTTGCGACGTAAAACTGTGCCGAAAGAAATAGACCTTTTTAATGGGATTTTAAAGTTATTATCCTCTATCTTTATTAGTAACGCCTTATTAATGTTAATAGGGCGAAGGGAAGCCCTTTTGCTGGGACGCGGGGACACAAAAACATCACCTAATATTACTGAGGTTTCATTAATAAATACTACACTTAAAACTCCATTTAAAAGCTTTATTTCTTTTTGCGGCTGCTCGGCTCACCTGCGGCAGTACGAGGCTTTTTTCCCTTCTTGCGGCAGCGTAGAGCAGAAGAGAGGACAGGAAGGTGCCGACGGATGACTAAAAGCAACGGACAAGACGTCGGCCGTAATAGGAAGGTCGATTCCAAATGAACTGGGGGATGGCCAATTTGGACGGACGGGAGGTCGCCAGGCCGAGAAGGTCTAGGACAGTGTTAATGCTATGGGACGGAAAAACGTGCCCTCCTGTGGTCAAAACGGGTATTGCGGCCGCCGAAATAAATAAACCTTTTGAATGGGATTTTAAGGTTATTATTCTCTATCTTTATTATTAACGCCTTATTAATATTAATAGGGCGACGGGAGGCCCTTTTGCTGCGACCCTGGGGCAGAGTAAGATAACCTAATATTAGTAAGGTTTTATTAATAAAGAATAATAAACTTAAAACGCTATTTAAAAGGTTTATTTCTTTTGGTGGCTGCTGTACCTGCTTGTCCCTTAGCGAGAGATGGCGCGGCCTTCAAAAAGGCCTGTAATGATGAATTAAGGTTACTTTGATAGGTGCTAACTTTAAAGATAAACCTCACCAAACATACACAAAATTTATTGCTATGCTTAATATTAAAATGAGTGAGATTAGATTTTTACCTTCGCTGCTAGTTTTGAAACTGACGCATTTTAAAATGTTTTATGTCTACCTACATCACACTAATTTCTTGCTGCATCTTAGTTTCTAATCTTCCTAGTATGCCCAGTCGTGAAATATCATTTCACTGGGTGAAAAATAGACAGCTAGTCAATTGGGGTGGAAGGTGCCAGGCTAGAAATTGGGGGTGGGGGCTGAGTTTTAGTACCACCTTAGGTATGAGAAACCAGCTTTGGGCCAATTCCTCTCCTAGTCAGCCTAAGTCTAACCCTAACCCTAGGGCTGTTGCTGCATGGCGAAAATAAGAGAAGGAAGGAGCATTAGATATATTTGCCGCCTTGAGTTATTATAAAATAACAAAGGCTGGATTAAAAAAATATGCAAAATTTAGAGGGCTTTGGTCTAGTCGTGGTTAAGGCAGCAGACTAGAAAGTGGAGGCTGTGAGTTCTAATCGCTTTAGAGGCAGAAAAGTCATCTGGGTCAGTCACTCCAAAACCAGCTTTGGGCCAGTCACTCTCTCTCGGCCCTAGGAAGGAAGCAACGGCAAACCATTTGTCTGAAATGGTATAGGGTTGCCTGCCTAAGCAGGGGGTTGGACTAGAAGACCTCCAAGGTCCCTTCCAACTCGGTTATTCTATTCTAACCGCAGCTGGGGGGGGGGGGAAACCTTGCCAAGAAAACCGCAGGGATTTGGTCAGGCAATGGCCAGAGTCGAGACTAAGTGGAAAGCACCAAATAATATTAAGAATAACAGCAATAACTTACTAAACGCCGGCTCCCTCCGGTGATGTTACTAGAAGGGAGTGCGAAACACAGGCAATTGAGTTCATCGGGGAAACGCGTGTCGTGGGAACGCAACTCCTAGTACCCACGCCGCCCATGAAAAGGCGGCGTCGAGCGGCAGATTCGGGGAAGCTTCCCTGAAGCCCCCCGCCTCACCCTGGCCTTGCTGCAAAGGCAGCAGCGCCGCCGGCTCCACCTTTGCCTTCTCCTTCGCCTGGGACAGCCTTCTCGGGGCGTCGCCGGGCTGTGACACCATCAAAAGGCGCGTCCCCTATTTCGGCAGAGAAGCCGAAAGGCACCATAGAGGTAGGAAAGGAGAGCGGAGGAAAGACTGGGCTTTCCGCTCTTGAAACCGTCGAACTTGGGAATCGCCATAGAAATGTAACCAGAGAGCTCGGATGGAAATGGTAGAGCGGCCGGTAGAACCAAGACTTCCGAGTTTGCTGGAGCAAATATGGAGGAAGACTTTGGATTGGAGTTAAGGACGGAAAAAAGACAATGCAGAAATCTGGTAGATTGTTATTGGGGGCACCCTAATAGAAATCCCCCCGCAAAGGTGGAGGGTCACAGAGTACCGCGTATTGCACATCCATTCCAGCCAGCAGGGGGACAAGGTTTAATACTGGTAAGTCATCCAGCGTTTCTCCAACTTGCAATTTTGGTGGACTTCAAGCCAGATATTCCCAGCCTGCATGCAGTTTGCAGTGTAACTAAAATGTTTATCCAGGGAAAGCAGAACTGTAGTTTAAATTGGACTCCAGGTTGACCGAGTACACCACCTCCAAATTTGTGACGTCCCCAAAAATTTGCTGGCAACCCCCAAGTGATCGCAATAAATAAATAAAAACACAAACGTATTTATTTAGCGTATGGCACAATACACTCCGACAGTATCTTTTCACTAGCCTCCACTAGTTGTGACACTGCTTAGGTTTTACAAAAGCAGCCAAGGCCATTAAGTGATGCTCCAGTCAGAGCTGAAGAACCTTCTTGTATGAGAAGCGAAACGTCTTCAAAGAAAATCAAGAAAGTCCAGTTGCCTCCTGAAAAAGCATCTTTGGGACAATTATGACCCGGATGACTGAGAATCTCCATAGACAGTGAGAGACAATGCGGGATACTTAAGGCACTGAACTAGAAATCGGAAGACTTGTCGGTTCTAGTCCCACCTTAGGCATGAAAGTCAACTGTGGTGACCTTGGGGTCGGTCCTTCTCTCTTGGTCCTAGTAAGGAGGCAATGCCAAACCACCAGCTTCCCATCATAGCTATCTGCAATTGCATTGACGCACCACCGAATGTGTGCAGCTGGGGCCTGTGCACACCTGCAACATATCGTGTAGATCTATCTATCTATCTATCTATCTATCTATCTATCTATCTATCTATCTATCTATCTATCTATCTATCTATCTATCTATCTATCTATCTATCTATCTATCTATCTATCTATCATCTATCTATCTATCATCTATCTAATCTAATCAATCAATCAATCAATCAATCAATCAATCAATCTATCTATCTATCTATCTATCTATCTATCTATCTATCTATCTATCTATCTATCTATCTATCTATCTATCTATCTATCTATCTATCTATCTATCTAATATAAAGGAGGCTGCACTTCAATGGTTAGACGGCCTATTGGTATCTGAACAAAAATCTTTTTAACATTTATATTTTATTGTGTTTTTCTAATCTAGGTGAAATGTTAATATATACTGCAAGTCCATGTATGATATGCCATACACTAAATAAATAAGTAAACAACCGCCCAATCAAGAAACTACCAGGAACACCTCCATCAACCCTGATAGGACAAGCCACTAAGTATATAGAGAGAGCAAGTGCCTATCTCTAGCCACTGATGATGTTACCTAGTTGGGTCACGAAAACAGTCTGCAGAAACACCAAGCTCAGAGAGCACCAAGGAACCCGGAAGAGACAATGTGTGTTGGATGATGTACCAAGTGGGCCCCCTTAAGCTCCGGGCGGGGGGGGGGCCTTTTAATTGATTATATAATAAACAAGATATGCGTGTGTGTTTGTGGGCGCACGTGAGAGGGTGTATGATAATACTATATAATTTTATTATGATGACATTTATCTGCCCCATCTCGCCTAGAGGTTTAGAAAGCACCTTTTAGTCTTCCGTCAGTCATATGGGCTGAGCAAAGTGAAGCTGAGGCAGCCGAGATTTCCTTCCCTCCTCTTTCCCCTCGCACTTTACATATGCCCAGAGGCACCGTGCACACTTAGAAGCAGCTGCCCGCCGGCCTCCCCGCCCGTCCCTTGTTTCTTCCATCCCTAACCCTCCATTCCAGATTCACCCGCCTGGGATTGCCTCGATGCCTATGCTTTGCGACGTAAAACTGTGCCGAAAGAAATAGACCTTTTTAATTGGATTTTAAAGTTATTATCCTCTATCTTTATTAGTAACGCCTTATTAATGTTAATAGGGCGAAGGGAAGCCCTTTTGCTGCGACGCGGGGACACAAAAACATCACCTAATATTACTGAGGTTTCATTAATAAATACTACACTTAAAACTCCATTTAAAAGCTTTATTTCTTTTTGCGGCTGCTCGGCTCACCTGCGGCAGTACGAGGCTTTTTTCCCTTCTTGCGGCAGCGTAGAGCAGAAGAGAGGACAGGAAGGTGCCGACGGATGACTAAAAGCAACGGACAAGACGTCGGCCATAATAGGAAGGTCGATTCCAAATGAACTGGGGGATGGCCAATTTGGACGGACGGGAGGCCGCCATGCCGAGAAGGTCTAGGTGTTAATGCTATGGGACGGAGAAACGTGCCCTCCTGTGGTCAAAACGGGTATTGCGGCCGCCGAAATAAATAAAACCTTTTGAATGGGATTTTAAGGTTATTATTCTCTCTCTTTATTATTAACGCCTTATTAATATTAATAGGGCGACGGGAGGCCCTTTTGCTGCGACCCTGGGGCAGAGTAAGATAACCTAATATTAGTAAGGTTTTATTAATAAAGAATAATAAACTTAAAACGCCATTTAAAAGGTTTATTTCTTTTGGTGGCTGCTGTACCTGCTTGTCCCTTAGCGAGAGATGGCGCGGCCTTCAAAAAGGCCTGTAATGATGAATTAAGGTTACTTTGATAGGTGCTAACTTTAAAGATAAACCTCACCAAACATACATAAATTTATTGCTATGCTTAATATTAAAATGAGTGAGATTAGATTTTACCTTCGCTGCTAGTTTTGAAACTGACGCATTTATTAAAATGTTTTATGTCTACCTACATCACACTAATTTCTTGCTGCATCTTAGTTTCTAATCTTCCTAGTATGCCCAGTCGTGAATATCATTTCACTGGGTTGAAAAATAGACAGCTAGTCAATTGGGGTGGAAGGTGCCAGGCTAGAAATTGGGGGTGGGGGCTGAGTTTTAGTACCACCTTAGGTATGAGAAACCAGCTTTGGGCCAATTCCTCTCCTAGTCAGCCTAAGTCTAACACTAACCCTAGGGCTGTTGCTGCATGGCGAAAATAAGAGAAGGAAGGAGCATTAGATATATTTGCCGCCTTGAGTTATTTATAAAAATAACAAAGGCTGGATTAAAAAAATATGCAAAATTTAGAGAGGCTTTGGTCTAGTCGTGGTTAAGGCAGCAGACTAGAAAGTGGGAGGCTGTGAGTTCTAATCTTGCTTTTAGAGGCAGAAAAGTCATCTGGGTCAGTCACTCCAAAACCAGCTTTGGGCCAGTCACTCTCTCTCGGCCCTAGGAAGGAACCAACGGCAAACCATTTGTCTGAAATGGTATAGGGTTGCCTGCCTAAGCAGGGGGTTGGACTAGAAGACCTCCAAGGTCCCTTCCAACTCGGTTATTCTATTCTAACCGCAGCTGGGGGGGGGGGAACCTTGCCAAGAAAACCGCAGGGATTTGGTCAGGCAATGGCCAGGAGTCGAGACTAAGTGGAAAGCACCAAATAATATTAACAATAACAGCAATAACTTACTAAACGCCCGGCTCCCTCCGGTGATGTTACTAGAAGGGAGTGCGAACAC
>JALGBA010002096.1:0-196214 GCA_023970755.1 Azemiops feae
CTATTCTCTGGAATTCTGCATTCAATTGGGTGTATCTTTCACTTTCTCCCTTGCTTTCGCTTCCCTTCTTCCCTCAGCTATTTGCAAAGCTTCCTCAGACAGCCATTTTGCTTTCTTGCATTTCTTTTTCTTTGGGATGGTTTTAGTTGCTACCTCTTGTACAATGTTGCGAACCTCCGTCCATAGTTCTTCAGGCACTCTGTCTATCAGATCTAATTCCTTAAATCTATTTTTCACCTCTACTGTATATTCATCAGGGATATGATTTAGTTCTTCTTGAGTGGGCCTAGTGTGTTCCCTACTTTCTTCTTCAATTTAAGGCTAAATTTTCAACGAGAAGCTCATTATCTGGCCACAGTCAGCTCTTGGTCTTGTTTACTGACTGTATAGAGCTTCTCCGTCCTTTTGCTGCAGACACATAGTCAATCTTCTATTTCGTGTTTGACCGTCTTGTGATGTCCATGTTGTACTGAGACGTCTCTTGGGTGTTTGGAAAAGAATGTTTGCTATGACCAGGCGTATTCTCTTGACAAATTCTACTCAGCTGTGCCCTGCGTCATTTTGTACTCCAAAGGCAAACTTGCCTGTTCTTCCGTTTATCTTTTGGCTTCCTACCTTAGCATTCCAATCCCCCATGATGATAAGGACATCATTTTTTGGTGTTAATTCTATAAGGTGCTGTAGGGCTTCATAGAACCGGTCAATTTCATCCTCTTCAGCACCAGTGGTTGGGGCATAGACCTGGACTACTGTGATATTGAATGGTTTGCCTTGGATTCGAACTGAGATCATTCTGTCATTTTTGGGATTGTATCCCAGTATTGCTTTTCCTACTCTTTTATTGACTATGAAGGCTACTCCATTTCTTCTGAGGGATTCTTGCCCGCATAGTATCCCTGATGGTCCTCTGACGTAAATTCACCCATTCCTGTCTCATTTTAGTTCGCTGATTCCTAAGATGGTCGCTGTTCAGTCTTTGTCATCCTCTTGTTTGAACCACTCCCATTTGCCTTGATTCCATGGATCGTACATCCAGGTTCCTATGGAAAAAAATCTTTACAGCATCGAACTTTCCTTTCACCACGCAGGAATGGCATCCACACTGAGCGTCCTTTCGGCTTTGCCCAGTCGCTTCACTCTTTCTGGCGCTACTAGTACTAGCCCTCTGCTCTTCCCCTGTAGCATATTGGACACCTTCCGACCTGAGGGGCTCATCTTCCAGCGTCATATCTTTTTGCCTTTTAGTACTGTCCATGGGGTTTTCATGGCAAAGATACTGGAGTGGGTTGCCATTTCCTTCTCCAGTGGATCACATTTTGTCAGAACTCTCTGCTATGACCTGTCCGTCTTGGGTGGCCCTGCACGGCATAGCTCATAACTTCATTGAGTTACGCAAGCCCCTTCGCCACGACAAGGCAGTAATCCATGAAGGAGATTATTATTATTATTATTATTATTATTATTATTATTATTATTATTATTATTATTATTATTATTATTATTATTATTATTATTATTATTATTATTATTATTATTATTATTATTATTATTATTATTATTATTATTATTATTATTATTATTATATCCTATCCTCCACCATTCAGTCATAACTGAAGAAGCTTCTTGGATGAGAAGTGAAATGTTTTCAAGGCAAACACCCCCCCCCCCACACACACACAAACAAGAAAGTCCAGTTGCCTTTTGAAAAGCACCTTTGGGACAACCTGAACGATTGAGAATCCCCATAGAGATCTATTTGAAGACTCTGCTTAAGAAGAATCAGACGGTCTATCTGCTGCTTTCCGAGATCCATTACTATTTCTTCATTGAGGCTAACCGAACCCAGTGGGACGGTGTAGCGGGAGAGATAAATCCAATCAATAGCGTTTTTCATGAGATGAAGATGAAACAAGGAGAAAGTGTTGAAGTGTCTTATTTCAAACTGCAGCTTCAGTATCTGCATTGTGATCAGCCAATCAATAACCCTAACTCCTTCGAAAAACCAAAATAACGAAATCACCAAGGAAGTGCAGCTTGGTGCTCAGATAGCCTAGTTTGCAGTACTGCCGTACATCTTTTCCTCAGCCATGTCATAAATCTCCCAGCTGGAATTAAAAGTATCTACATCTTCTTCTCCCGTATTGTCTATTAAAAGGGTTTCTGTGCCTGGGCGTTCGGAAGATTGTCCCGACTTTTCATATCTCATTTTGACTTCAGCTCTTTTCTTTTCTTCACCACTTGCCAAAATGTTCCCGTATCTGTAGAACTCATATATATTCAACAAAAGAGAATATTTGTAGATCAGAGCTGAACTGTGGGGTCCTTGGTGCTCTCTTGAGCTTGGTTGTTTTCTTGCAGACGTTTCATTACCCAACTAGGTAACATCATCAGCGCTAGAAGGAAGTGGGGTTTGTGGAATGGAGGATGGAGGAGGAGGAAGAGGACTATGGGGGTGCTCTCTGATCTTGGTTGTTTTCTTGCAGACATTTCATTACCTAACTAGGTAACATCATCAGTGCTAGAAGGAAGTGGGGTTTGTGGAATGGAGGAGGAGGAGGAGGAGGACTATGGGGTCCTTAGTGCTCTCTCAGTTTTGCTTTCTTGCAGATGTTTCATTACCCAACGACTAGTACATCATCAGTGCCTAGAATGAAGTGTGGTTTGTGGAATGGAGAATGGAGGAGGAGGAGGAAGGACTATAGGGCTTGGGGTCTCTGAGCTTGGTTGTTTTCTTGCAGACGTTTCATTACCCAACTAGGTAACATCATCAGTGCTAGAAGGAAGTGGGGTTTATGGAATAGAGGAGGAGGAGGAGGAGGAGGAGGAGGAAGAGAACTATGGGGTCCTTGGTGCTCTCTGAGCTTGGTTGTTTTCTTGCAGACGTTTCATTACCCAACTAGGTAACATCATCAGTGCTAGAAGGAAGTGGGGTTTGTGGAATGGAGGATGGAGGATGGAAGAGGAGGAGGAGGAGGAGGAGGAGGAGGAGGAAGAGGACTATGGGGTCCTTGGTGCTCTCTGAGCTTGGTTGTTTTCTTGCAGACGTTTCATTACCCAACTAGGTAACATCATCAGTGCTAGAAGGAAGTGGGGTTTATGGAATGGAGGAGGAGGAGGAGGAGGACTGTGGGGTCCTTGATGCTCTCTGAGCGTGATTTTTTTCATTACCCAACTAGGTAACATCATCAGTGCTAGAAAGGAATGGGGTTTGCTCTATCAACGTTGGTGAGAATATTCTTGATTAGGCTGTTGTTTACTGAGTTAATGGTTCCTTGATTGGGGTATTGTTTACTGCTTAGTGTCGGTCTCTGCTTATCTGAGTGTCAGGAAATGCTGTGGTTGTTTGCTTGCAGACATTTCATTACCCAGCTAAGGGGATTAAGGTCTGATGTTAATTAATGCTTCTTTACTGCTTACTTGTTGGTCCGGTATTAATTGATTAAGGAACTACTTACTCAGACAATCAAACAGTGAACAACAGCCAGTCAAGGAACTACCATGAAGAAAACAACACTCTTACCAACACTGAAAGGATAAGTATATAAATACCTCACGCCCTTCTAGAACTGATGTTATTACCTGGTTGGGTAATGAAATGTCTGCAAGAAAACAACAAAGCTCAGAGAGAATAACCATATAACAGAGTCGGAAGGGACCTTGGAGGTCTTCTAGTCCCACCCTTGCTCAAGCAGGAAACCCTATGCCATTTCAGACAAAGGGTTGTCCAGTCTCTTCAGTGTTGGAGAATCCACAGCTTTTGGAAGCAAGTTGTTCCACTGATTAATTGTTCTCGCTGTCAGGAAATTTCTTCTTAGTTCTAGGTTGGTTCGCTCCTCGATTAGTTTTCATCCTTTGTTTCTTGTCCTGTCTTCAGATGCTTTGGAGAATAAGTTGATCCCCCTCATCTTCTTTATGGCAGTCCCTTAGATATTGGAAGGCTGCGATCATGTCACCCCCTAGTCCTTCTGGAGCACCAAGGACCATACATATCAATTCACCACGGAGAGTCTTCTGTTCGGAAGACCCTGTAAATCTCTTAGAGCAGGGGTCTGCAACCTTGACAACTTTAAGACTTGTGGACTTCAGCTCCCAGAATTCCTGGCTGGCTGAGGAATTCTGGGAGCTGAAGTCCACAAGTCTTAAAGTTGTCAAGGTTGCAGACCCCTGTCTTAGAGGCCTTCCACCCAAACTGTATCGTAGAACGGAATAAGAATCTTATCGGTAAGATCCATTAGAGAGCTCCCTAAGGCTAAGCTGTTGATTAAAATCTAGACTTACGCCTTCCTGAGGAGAAATGGCAGACAGAGCAGCCTAGGAATGAGGTAATTAGGCGGGGAACTGGTGGGAAATGGAATTTCAGATTAGGAGGCTCTGCATTAAACATGTATAGAAAAGCACTCTGAGACGAATCAGAATCTTGTTCAAAATCGCCACGGCTCTATTTCCAAAAACGCCTCAGCAATGGCCATTGTGAGCGAGGTGGTAAAGAATGGCCTCCCATTTTAATCTTCCCCTTGAAAAAAAGGGAGTTTCCTGCTGCCAAATGACTTATTGAGAAATGGCACCTTCGTGTGGTATTTGTGTGGTGTCAAAGTTGCTTTTTTGCTTGGCGCAGCTGTTTGGGGGGCATCGTCCCTTTCCTTCTGTGCTTTTAGATGGATAGAATAGGAAGAGGCCATCATTAATGGCCCATCCCCTGCTTGGCTCGGATATCTAAATTAAAGCCACCCCAAGGAAGACCTATTTGGCCTCTGCTTGATGAAATCCAATGAAAGGATCATCATTTCCCAAGGGAACAGGTTCCATAATCAATCTGCTCTTTCCTTCCTCTAAGAAGGAATCTGCTTCTCTGAAACTTCATTTCAGCTACTGAATCTGGGCTGCAAGCAACTAGAGAGCCACTAGAGGGCAGCAAAGGAATACAGACAACACTTTGCCACCCTCTAGTGGCAGACTGAATTATTGCATCCAGGCATTGAAGCCCTATTAGCACTGTTATTTGGGATCCTGCACTCAGACAAAGAACAAATCATGTTTATGTCTGATATGTTTTAAATAGATGTGCGTACAGTGTTGTCATTATCCCTGTCTTTTGCTTTCAAGAATAAATACTGTTTTCTTAGTCAATATCCCAAGCTTAGTTACTTTTCGCTGCCTATCTTCCAGTGTTTCTGAATGTTCAAAGTACTGCATGGGGACCAGAATGAGGCAAAGAACTTGAACTGGAGTATGATAAATGCCAAATAAGGTGGAATTACTAGTTTCATTGGATTTTAAAACAGTTCTTCTATAGGCAAGTATTGTGTTTGATTACCAAAGCCATGAGTCACCTCTGACTCACACTCAGCTCCTTATCTTTTCACACATATTTTTTTTGCCAGCCCAGGTTTTCCAATCTTCAGCTTCCCTTGCCTCCGCTTCCATGTCATCCAACCGGTTGGGTTCACATATACGATTTTGCTTAAATGCCTCATACAACAACAAATGGCCACAGAAATGAAATGGCAGTGAGGGTAAATGAGGACAAGGAACAGGGAAGAAGAAAGAAGAAGGAAAGGAAACCTGAAAAAAAGGAAAACATCAAAACATGGAAGGCTGTTCACAAAAGAGGAAAATATATTAGGTATTATGAAAATATACAGAAAATGGAACAAGTTATTTTGACTAAATCCTCCTCTCCTTCTCCTTCTCCTTCTCCTTCTCCTTCTCCTTCTCCTTCTCCTTCTCCTTCTCCTCCTCCTCCTCCTCTTCTTCTTCTTCTTCTTCTTCTTCTTCTTCTTCTTCTTCTTCTTCTTCTTCTTCTTCTTCTTCTTCTTCTTCTTCTTCTTCTTCTTCTTCTTCTTCTTCTTCTTCTTTCTTCTTCTTCTTCCTCCTCCTCCTTCTCTTCTTCTTCTCCTCCTCCTCCTCCTCCTCTTCTTCTTCTTCTTCTTCTTCTTCTTCTTCTTTCCTTCTTCTTCTTCTCTTCTTCTTCGTCTTCGTCTTCGTCTTTCTTCTTCTTCTTCTTTCTTCTCTTCTTCTTCTTCTTTCTTCTTCTTCTTCTTCTCTTCTTCTTCTTCTTCTTCTGTCTTCTCCTCCTCACTCCACCTTCTTCTCCCCCCTCCATTTCCCCTCTTCCTCTCCTTCTTCATTCTCCTCCTCCTTCTCCTCTCTTCTCTTATTCTCCGCTCCTTCTCCCGTCTTCTTCTTCTTCTTCTTCTTCTTCTTCTTCTTCTTCTTCTTCTTCTCCTTCTCCTCCTCCTCCTCCTCCTCCTCTTCTTCTCTTCTTCTTCTTCTTCTTCTTCTTCTTCTTCTTCTTCTTCTTCTTCTTCTTCTTCTTCTTCTTCTTCTTCTTCTTCTTCTTCTTCTTCTTCTTCTTCTTCAGTCTTTCTCCTCCTCCTCCACCTCCTTCTCCCCCCCTCCCATTTCCCCCTCTTCCTCCTCCTTCTTCATTCTCCTCCTCCTTCTCCTCTTCTTCTTCTTCTTCTTCTTCATCTTCTTCTTCTCCTTCTTCTTCTCCTCCTCCTCCTCCTCCTCCTCCTCTTCTTCTTCTTCTTCTTCTCCCCCCTCCTCCTCCTCCTTCTCCCCCTCCCATTTCCCCCTCTTCCTCCTCCTTCTTCATTCTCCTCTTCCTCCTCCTCCCCCTCCTCCTCCTTCCTTTCTTCTTTCTTCCTTCTTCTTCCTTCTCCCCCTCTTCTTCTTCCTCTTCCTTTAATAATTGCCTCCAGTTCACCAGTTTTGGAGTTCGTACATATGAATTTTTGTAACCAGTGACACGTTTTCCAAGAAAAAAATTGGCTACACACATTATACCTGAAGCATTGTAATTATATCTTGTCAAAAAGACTTTCCCTCCCCCTATATTATTCCTTAAAAAATGGTAATTGCCTCAGATCCCCTGCACTTAATTGTAATTTTCTGGAGGAATCAGGCTTGGTAAATCTCTTCGTTTTTTCCTTTGGTTGGTCTCTATGGTAGCAACGGAAAAATAGGATTACTTTGATCTCCCTGCCTTAAATGGCATCTCCAAGCATGGACCTTGTTCGGTTGAATGAAATTTCCGATAAAATTCCACTAACGTATCGTTTGTTGATTTTGGGTGAGTTGTCTTTAGGGGAGTGCAGCTTTAGCACTAAAAGACAAGAGGTGATTTTGTTTCAGAAGATCAATGAGAAGCACCGTCAACTAAGAGAGAAAGCCTGCAATTAGTTGCTTGGTCAGACAGAGCCCATTAGGGTTTTAATACTGCGTAGTAGCCTCGCTGGGCTGCATCTTACAAGTCAGAAAAAATGAGAACGCAGCACACGAGCAGTGCAAAGTCCGTCCTTGCATTTAATGAGACCTGAGTCTTGCAGCTGCTGCACTCGATCTGCATGGACAGAATTCCGCCCTCTACATACAAATCAGGAAGAACGATTGGATGCAACTGCTAAAGCTTTGCACGGCAAAAGAATGCAACCCTATGCTTCAAATTCCTTTCAGCCTCAGACTTGGGTTAACAAATGGCCTCTCCCTTACATTGGTCACTAAGCAATGAAAGAGAAAGGCTGGGATGACTGGCTAATGAAACGTCTTGCAAGAAAACAACAAAGTTCAGAGAGAATCACAGAATAACAGAGTTGGAGGGGGTCTTCTAGTAGTCGAACCCCCTGCTCAACCAGGAGACCCTATACCATTTCAGACAAATGGCAGTCCAGTCTCTTCTTAAAAACCTCCCAGTGTTGGAGCGCCCATAACTTCTGAAGGCAGGTTGTTCTACTAATTAATTGTTCCCACTCTCAGGAAATTTCTCCTTAGTTCTAGGTTGGCTCTCTCCTTGATTAGTTCCACCCATTGCTTCTTGTCCTGCCTCCAGGTGTTTTGGAGAATAGGTTGACCCCCCTCTTCTTTGTGGCAGCCCCTGAGATATTGGAACACTGCTATCCTATCACCCCGTTTGTTCCATTGGAATAGAAGACCTCCAAGGAGCCTTCCAACTCTGTTATTCTGTTTTTCGTATCATCTTTTTCCTCTGCCTGTTTTGTGGGTCCCTCATACCTTTTTGCATTTAAGAGAGCCATGGAGAGTGGGGAAGGCAGAGAAGAGGAGGAAGATTAAACAAAAGCCTGCTACTCCCACTTCAGCAACGGGTTTAAAATATAGGCAACATAGGACCCAGTGTCAGGGCTGGAAGGGGAACTCAGAGATCTTCTAGTCCAGAGGTCCCCAACCTTTCCTAAGGGAAATTTCTGAGTTTTGATGTGCCTTGGAAACCTTAGCTATTTTAATCTTGCAAATTAAGGATCGTGCATTTACCATCAGGGATACAAAATTAATACCCAGCATTAGATGTTGCTGGGTAAAAGAGGAGCGATGTAATGAAATATGCAGTAAGAGATCTCTTGCTGTCTCTCAGAAATTTCCTTACTCTGCAGAAGAGGTTTTATGCTTTGTTTAAATTTCATTTCCTTCTCGGAGCACTGGAGAGCCCCTTCTGCATTTCTGAGAGGGTGGTTTTTTTTGTTTTTTGTTTAAAAAGGTCTTTAGTGATTGAAGTGGTATGTTTTAGTTTGCATGCATTTCCCCCACTGTTTTGAATATCCCTATTTTCTCACATATCCATCTGAATATTCCCTCTGAGTTCTTTCTTTAGAATTTAATGAAACTTAATGAAATTTAATGAAGGAGCAATTTCCTGACAGTTAGAACAATTAATCAGTGGAACAACCTGCCTCCAGAAGTTGTGAATGCTCCAAGGTCCCTTCCAATTTTTTTTTATATTATTATTATTATTATTATTATTATTATTATTATTATTATTATTATTATTATTATTATTATTATTATTATTATTATTATTATTATTATTATTATTATTATTATTATTATTATTATTATTATTATTATTATTATTACTATTATTATTATTATTATCATTATCATTATCATTATCATTATCATTATCATTATCATTATCATTATTATCATTATTATCATTATCATTATTATTATTATTACTATTATTACTATTATTACTATTATTATTATTATTATTTTTATTATTATTATTTTTATTATTATTATTATTATTATTATTATTATTATTATTATTATTATTATTATTATTATTATTATTATTATTATCATCTTTTATTCATTAAACATGAACCTCAGTCAACTGAACATTCAAATTGGCTGGCGCTGATGGTTGACACGGGTTGCTACCAGCATCCTAGGTGTCAACCAGGTATCTCCTTAAAATATAAGATGTTCCGAGTAGCGCGGTTTTTTGTAACATTGCTGGAGTTATTGCAGGAAGCTGCAGTTTCTTGATATATTTTGCAAAGTTTTTGGACATAGTTCCCAGTGTCCCGATGACAATGGGTACCACTGTTACATGTTTCATCCATAATCGGGCAGTTTCGGTGGCCAGGTTGTGATATTTTGTAATTTTTTCCAGTTCTTTTCCTTCGACTCTGGCATCTCCTGGTATAGCAATATCAATCAGCTGTACGCTTCGGTTCTCTACAACTGCGATATCCAGCGTATTGTGTTCCAAATGGCGATCTGTCTGTATTCGAAAGTCCCACAAGATCTTCACCCTCTCGTTCTCAACAACTTTTTCCACCCTGTGTTCCCACGACTTTTCGGACACAGGCAAGTCGTATTTTTTACACAATGCCCAGTGGAGTAATTTAGCAACTCGATCATGTCTAGATTTGTAATCAGTTTGTGCGATTTTGCTGCACTCACAGATTAGGTATGAAACAGTTTCAACTTTGTCATTGCAAAGTCGGCAATTTGGATTGTCAGTGGATTTTTGTATCTTCGCTTTCATGGCATTACTTTGTAATGCTTGTTCTTGAGCAGCCAGTATTAAGCCTTCCGTTTCTTTCTTGATGGTTCCCATCTTAAGCCATGCCCATGTCAAGTTGTTATCACATTTTCCTTCAATGTTTTTCAAATGCTGTCCATGCAAAGCTTTGGTTTTCCATCTATTTAATCTGTCATCCAGCCGTTTTTCCTTATATTCTGCCTTTGTTTCTGTTATTTTTACAGTGCTCTCTGTTTTCACAGCCTGCAGCAGTTTTTCTGTACTTTGATTCACATAGTCATTCAAACTTCGTTTTTCTTCTTCTACAGTTTGGTGGATTTGCAATAGTCCTCTGCCCCCTATTTTTCTTGGCAGGTACAACCTGTCGATGTCACTTCGTGGATGTAGAGCGTGGTGCATATTCAAAAGTTTACGTGTTTTCCGGTCTAGGTTTTTCAGTTCAGCCAAAGTCCAGTTGATAATTCCAGCTGGGTAGCGTATCACTGGGACTGCCCATGTATTAATGGCTTTAATTATGTTTCCAGCATTCAGCTTTGATTTTAAAATTTTGCGGACTCTCCTGATGTATTCCTTTTGTGTTGACTCTTTGACTTTTCCATTCAAGATGTTATCTGCTTCCAATATGCCTAGGTATTTGTAACCGTCATCCTTTGCTAGTGCTTTCACAATACTTCCATTTCCCAGTTCTATTCCTTCTATTTTTGCCATTTTTCCTCGTTGCATGGATAGTACAGCACATTTTCCAAGTCCAAAGTTCATTCTGATGTCGCTGCTAAATAGTTGGACTGCGTTGAGTATTGATTCAAGTTCAAGTTGTTGTTGTTATTGTTGTTGTTGTTGTTGTTGTTGTTGTTGTTGTTGTTGTTATTATTATTATTATTATTATTATTATTATTATTATTATTATTATTATTATTATTATTATTATTATTATTATTATTATTATTATTATTATTATTATTATTATTATTATTATTATTATTATTATTATACAGAGGGAAGGGTTTATTTTGGGGAGGCAAAATTATAACCACAACTTGGAGCCTTGTGTAGCACCACCCCCATAGGGACCGCTTAAGTCCGGGCCCTCTCGACCTCCCCTCCATGTGGCCACCAGCCCAAAGAGGTCTCTCATGTTGGCTCCTCTGCCTAACAGGGCACGTAACACGGTGGTATTCAGTCACAATCGGCAGCCACGCACATGGAGCGGTGATGGTCGCTCTCTCTCGACGGTGACTCACTTGGGATGATGGTGGTTGATCTCAGGCAATAAGAACTTACAGGGAACATGGTAGTCAATCTCTAATGACAACAAGGGAGTTGTTAAGCGACTTTTGCCCCATTTTATGACCATATTTTCCACCATTGTTAAATGAATCATTACAGTTGTTAAGTGAATCATGCAGTCATTAAATGAACCTGGCTTCCCCCATGGACTTTGCTTAGAATAGAATAGAATAGAATAGAATAGAATAGAATAGAATAGAATAGAATAGAATAGAATAGAACTGGAAGGGACCTTGGAGGTCTTCTAGTCGAGCCCCCGCTCAAACAGGATAACCTATACCAGTGGTGGCGAACCTATGGCAAGGGTGCCAGAGGCGGCACTCAGAGCCCTCTCTGTGGGCACGCGCGCCGTCACCCCAGTCCTAGGCCTTCAGCTGGGTTTTATAAAACCTTTTCGTTTTAGGCCTCCGCCGTCGTGTGCAAAAAAAAAAAAAAGGTTCAATCAGTCAATTTCAACTTCTCGCAGAAAAAAAAAAAGATCTTGCAAAGTTGGAATTGATTGATTGAACTTTTTAGTCCCACCCAGTCTGCCGTTACCACCGCAGCCACGCCCACCCAGTGGGCCACGCCCAGCCAATGGGCCACGCCCAGCCAATGGGCCACGCCCAGCCAATGGGCCACGCCCAGCCAATGGGCCACGCCCACCCAATGGGCCACGCCCACCCAATGGGCCACACCCACCCGGCACTCGACGATGCATAAGTGGGTTTTGGGTTGCAGTTTGGGCACTCAGTCTTTAAAAGGTTCGCCATCACTGACCTATACCATTTCAGACAAATAGTTGTCCAATCTCTTCTTGAAAATTTCCATTGTTGGAGCATTCACAACTTCTGCAGGCAAGTTGTTCCACTGATGAATTGTTCTAACTGTCAGGAAATTTCTACTGAGTTCTAGGTTGCTTCTCTCTTTGGTTAGTTTCCATCCGTTGCTTCTTGTCCTGCTTTCAAGTGCTTTGGAGAATAGCTTGACTCCCTCTTCTTTGGGGCAGCCCCTGAGATATTGGAACACTGCTATCATGTCATCCCTCGTCCTTCTCTTCATTAAACTAGACTTACCCAATTCCAGCAACCGTTCCTTATATGTTTGAGCCTCCAGTCCCCTGATCATCTTTGTTGCTCTTCTCTGCACTCCTTCTAGAGTCTCAACATCTTTTTTACATTGTGGTGCTTGTTGGAAGCCAGCTGGGAAGATTACAAATAGTGTTCACATGACCCCGGGACAGTGCAATTGTTATAAATACATGCCAGTTGCCAGGCGCCCAAATTTTGATCACGTGTTGATCATGTTCACCGTTCCTTATATGTTTGAGCCTCCAGTCCCCTGATCATCTTTGTTGCTCTTCTCTGCACTCCTTCTAGAGTCTGTGTTTCTACAAGATCGCAACACCACAACCTTCTCATGTGAAAACGCAATAAATGCCCTTTTTAAATCTTCTGCAGATAGTGTCTGGCATTTTTTAGATGTGGTATGCCAAGCATTTTTTTTTTTTTGCTTTCTTGCTGTATCCAGCCAAAGGATGTAGTACAGTATTATTTTTTTAAAAAGAACTCTAACTGAGGGCCAGAAAGAGTTGTTAAATCTGTTTAGAAAGCTTGTGCTTTTTAATAAAATGTGTTATTTTGAAAAAGATATTAAAAAAACACCTTCTTCCCATTTTTGACTACCCTAGAACAGGGGTCCCCAACTCCTAGTCCATGGACCGCCACCGGTCCACGGCATGCCAGAAACCGGTCCACAAAAACAAGCAAAGCCCCATCCATGGGATGCAGGCAGAACATGAAACCACTTCCCCTCCAGTCCTTTGAAAAATCTCTCTCCACCGAACCGGTCCCTGGTGCCCAAAAGATTGGGGGCTGCTGCAGGGGTAGGCAACCTTGGTTCTTTTATGACTTGCGGACTTCAACTCCCAGAATTCCTGAGCCAGCATGGCTCAGCTTGGAAACCTCTCCCTTTCCCCTCAGCATGGCTGGCTCAGGAATTCTGGGAGTTGAAGTCCACGAGTCATAAAAGAGCCAAGGTTGCCTACCCCTGCCCTAGACCATGGCTCTGCTTCTACACTGGCTATAAAATCAACGGGCCCTGCTGGAGAGATGATTGTGCAGTAGAATAAGTCATTTATTCAAGGCCCTTTGGCCAATCCATGATTAAATAACGACAAGAATCCTAAATCCCTGAGAAACGTTCCCTGAAATGCTCCTCTGTTTTGAAAGAAAGTTCAAAAACAGCTCTTCCGTCAAAATGCATGAGGCAAAAAAAACTGGTCTAGAAATGTTCTGAGGTAACTGAGAGTGCGCGTTTGGAAAATTAATGGAAAAAAAAACCCCAGAGGCGAGAAATGAATGCAAGCAATGATGAATGAATTCAGAAGATATCCATGTCATTGTGGCAATTAGTTCTCTCCACTTAGCTACCAATTTCCTCCTATGTATGCCTTGATTGTTATATTATTCTAGGGCATTTTAGGAAAAAATGAGATTCTCATAAAAAAAGGAAAAAATGATTATTGCCGCACTGGGGTTGGTTTTTTTTTAAATTTATTTCCTTTATTTGCCAGAAAAATGTTAGAGAAATGTAACTCTGGAGCATTCTGGCGAAGACATTAATAATCATCCACAGTGGCATCCATGTCAAAAAGGTATTTTGAAAAAAAAGGAACCTATTGAAATATAGGTTCTGAAACAAGTGTGAACCCATTGGATAATTAATATGATTTTTTTTAAAATAAATGGCTAAACATTTGAATTAGCCGACGAGTGTTGCTGATAGATGGATGGATGGATAATGAATAAAATTATCCATTATCCTAGAGTCGCTTCAGAAGAGATGGGCAACATATAAGTTTGGTAAATAAAAAATTCCAGCACCCTATCGGCCAAGTCAAGAAATGGAAACCACAAGGATTACAGGAACGCTGCATTATTGTTGTGAGGTATAATAACAGAATCTTGAAAGCTTGCCAGAATTTTTCTCTGTCCCCTCTTATATCAATGAGAATCAAGGTGGGGTTATTTTAACAGAATAACTGAATAACAGAGTTGGAAGGGACCTTGGAGGACTTCTAGTCCAACCCCCTGCTCAGGCAGGAAACCTTATACCAGGGGTAGGCAACCTTGGCTCTTTTATGATTCGTGGACTTCAACTCCCAGAATTCCTGAGCCAGCCATGCTGAGGGGAAAGGGAGAGGTTTCCAGGCTGAGCCATGCTGGCTCAGGAATTCTGGGAATTGTAGTCCACGAGTCATAAAAGAGCCAAGGTTGCCTACCCCTGCCTTATACCATTTCAGACAAATGGCTGTCCTGTCTCTCCTAAAAAACCTCCAGGGATGGAGCACCCACAGCTTCTGGGGGCAAGTCGTTCCACTGATTAATTGTTCTGACTGTCAGGAAATTTCTCCTGGGTTCTAGGTTGCTTCTCTCCTTGATTAGTTTCCATCCGTTGCTTCTTGTCCTGCCTTCAGGTGCTTTGGAGAATAGGTTGATCTCCCTCTTCTTTGTGGCAGCCCCTTAGATATTGGAACGCTGCTATCATGTCACCCCAGTCCTTCTTTTCATTAAACTAGGCACAGTTTAGACATACATACCCAGTTCCTGCAACCATTCTTCATACGTTTTAGCCTCCAGTCCTCTAATCATCTTTGTTGCTCTTCTCTGCATACTTTCTAGAATCTCAGCATCTTTTCATGCCTTCTCTTATCCCAAGGCTGAGTTTTCATTTAATGTTTTTAATGGCCGTCCCGTGGACTCTTATATTCCTTTGTCAAGGCTATCTCTGCACTTCTCTACGCCCCGCTTCCAACCTGAATATAATTCTGGCTAATCAATCCTATTGCTTTATTTTAAGTATTATATAGGGGGTCAAATCATTCGCTAAAGCACCAGAAGGCAGGACAAGAAACAATGGTTCGAAACTGATCAAAGAGAGAAGCAACCTGGAATTAAGGAGAAACTTCCTGACAGTGAAGACAATCAACCAGTGGAACAGCTTACCCCAAGAAATCGTGGGCGCTCCATCACTGGAGGTTTTTAAGAGGAAACTAAACATCCACCTGTCTGAGATGGTATAGGTTCTCGTGCTTGAGCAGGGGGCTGGACTAGAAGACCTCCAAGGTCCCTTCCAGCTCTATTCTATTCTATTCTATTCTATTCTATTCTATTCTATTCTATTCTATTCTATTCTATTCTATTCTATTCTTGTAGCCCATGAATATTGGAAAGAAGTAATTCTTCAAAAAGTCCCAAACATCTCAGCTGCTTGGTTTAATCGGAGATAGGGAAGAGGCAAAGGATTTTCAGGATCTCTTGGTTGCCACCTACTGGTTATCTGGATTTTTGCAGCCCAGATCTGTTACACCAGTGAAACAATTTAGTGATTCACTCTGCTTTGTTGGCTCATTCAGTCCTGCATTACCACTGAAGGCCCTAATCCTACAAGGAAGCATTACAGGTAATCTTCATCTTACAACAGCACTGAAGAGTGACTTATGATTGTTTTTCACACTTAGGACCACTGCAGCATCCCCATGGTCACGTGATGAAAATTCGGATGCTTGGCAACTGGTTCCTATTTATGATGGTCGCAGTGTCCCGGGGTCATGTGATCCCCTTTCGCGACCTTCTGACAAGCAAAGTCAATGGGGAAGACAGATTCACTTAACAACCATGTTACTAACTTAACAACTGCAGTGAGCCACTTAACAACAGGCAAGAAAGGTCGTAAAATGGGGCAAAGCTCACTTAACAGCTGTCTCACTTAGCAACAGAAATTTTGGGCTCAGTTGTGGTTGGAAGTTGAGGATTACCTGTATAGCCATGAAGGACATGAAAGAGAAATGTCCAGTATATATTTTTTTTCTTTCAAATCTTTCTTCTGAAATGAAAAATTTCTCTTCAGGATAATAAACGTATATTAGACAACTTAGCCATCTGACTTTTAAATGACAGAATGTTTATTCAAACACCCTGCCCCCGCAAAACTACATTTTTTAAAAAATCTCCATGAGGGCTGGTTAGGAGTTAGAGATGTATAATTTCTGGAAATTTTGAAGTCATGAGAAAACACTGTTTTTTCTCCCTGGTAAAAATAGAAATTTTGGAACAGTTGAAAACAAAGTTCAGTGTGGAGTAGTTTTACAAATTGCATGAAATGCAGTGTACATAAAAGTATTATGCTTGCAATAAAACAGGTAACTACCCCCCCCTTTTCCTCAAAAGCAACAAAAAATATCAAGAAACCATCAACAATCTGAGAAATCTTTCCATTAAGGTCTTCATGTTATATAGTTTGAATACCAAATCTTTCCATTAAGGTCTTTATGTTATATAGTTCAGGGGTCCTCAACCTTGGCAACTTTAAGACTTGTGGACTTCAACTCCCAGAATTCCTCAGCCAGCTTTGCTGGCTGAGGAATTCTGGGAGTTGAAGTCCACAAGTCTTAAAGTTGCCAAGGTTGAGGACCCCTGATATAGTTTGAATACCATATCATAGATATATTATTTATCATTGGAAAAGGACATATTCCACACTTCTTCTTTTTTCAATTTTTCCAGGAAAAAAATGGCTTTGGAAAAAATGAGAAAAAACCTGGGTTACCTCCCCCCCCCCCCAATTTTTCCGTTGTTTTCCCTCAGGCCTTCCCATCTCTAATCAGGACAGAAGAAAAAGGTGAAGTTTTAGCAAAATAAAAATCAAGTGTTAGCTGTATTCATATGAAATATGAGCCAACAGTGTGCGGCAGCAGCCAAAAAAGCCAATGCAATCCTAAATTGCATTAACAGAGGGATTCAATCAAGATCACGTGAGGTACTAATACCACTCTACAAAGCCTTAGTAAGACCACACCTAGCATACTGCAACCAATTTTGGTCCCCACAGTATAAAAAAGATGTTGAGACTCTAGGAAAAAGTGCAGAGAAGAGCCACAAAGATGATTAAGGGACTTGAGGCTAAAACATATGGAGAATGGTTACAGGAATTGGGCATGGTTAATCTAGTGAAGAGAAGGACCAGGGGAGACATGATAGCAGTGTTCCAATATTTGAGGGGCTGTCACAGAGAGGAGGGGGTCAATCTATTTTCCAAAGCACCTGAAGGCCAGACAAGAAATAACAGATGGAAACTGATCAAGGAGAGATTCAACCTGGAAATAAGGATAAATTTTCTGACAGTGAGAACAATCAACCAACGGAAGAGATTGCCTTCAGACGTTGTTGGTGCTTCATCACTGGAGGCTTTCAAGAAGAGACTGGACTGCCATCTGTCAGAAATGGTGTAGGGCAGGGGTCTTCAAACTTGGCCCTTTTATGACTTCTAGACTTCAACTCCCAGAATTCCTCAGCCAGGAATTCTGGGAGTTGAAGTCCAGAAGTCATAAAAGGGCCAAGTTTGAAGACCCCTGGTGTAGGGTCTCCTGCTTGGGCGGGGGAGTTGGACTAGATGACCTACAAGGTCTCTTCCAACTCTGTTATTCTATTCTATGCTAAGATACAACTTTCCCCAACCTCCAGTTGTCTGGACTTCACCTCCCAGAATTCTTCACCATGTCAGGGCTGGCTTAAGGATATCTGGGAACTGAAGTCCACACACTTGGATGATATCCAGATTAGGGATGGCTAATTTAAGGAAATAACTATGAGTTTAAATCGTTGTGAACTGAACTGAGTAATCTCTTCGGCAAAGCTATTTCACACGGAGAGGGATATGTTAATGGAAACATTGGATAAGCACATAACAAGTATTATATTTAAGATCACTACAGCAATCTATATATTGAGTTACAGAATAGCTGTACCATTGAAGCTATAATGTGATTATGAATCGGGGCTGGCAAATTGTAGAAATAGGCTTGACAGAGAGGGAGGATTTTTCTGTAAAGTGCAGAATTAAGTAGTGTCATGGGGAAAATGCCTCTTGGCGCTCTGTTGCCTGTGGGATTTTGCAGAATTCAGTTTTATGCTTAATATATATTTTTTAAACAGCATGCTACGCAGCTTTCTATCACAGCTCTAAATGGACAACTCTCCGCGGCTAGCTCGCTGTGACCAATTCGCCAAGGCCAAATTGCCACAACCAACTCACTGTGGGACAACTCGCTGTGGCACAAGCGTTACCCTAATATCGAAGATATTATGGTGGAATAGAATCATTAAACAAATTATGCAAAAGGAAGGACAGAAATGACACCTGAATGACCAAACTAAAACTAAAAAAATAAAATGATTTTAAATAATTAAATTGAATTGTTAAATTGTCCTGCAGCAAGTTCTCCCGTGGCCAGTTGGCCATGGGGTGTGTGTGCTGTGGCAAGTTGTCCCATTTCAGTTCTAAATACAGGTCAGGAATAATAAGGAAGCTCAGTTAAGCTTAATGGGGCAAGTACAGTCAATTCACTGGGACTGAATACAAGGTGACATTATTGGATTACAGGTAGTCCTCAACTTACGACCGCAATTGAGCCCCAAATTTCTGCTGTTAAGCAAGACAGTTGTTAAGTGAGTTTTGTCTCATTTTACGGCCTTTCTTTCCACAGTTGTTAATCATTGCAGTTGTTAAGTTAGTCACATGGCTGTTCAGCGAATCTGGCTACTCCGTTGGCTTTGTTTGTCAGAAGGTGGCAAATGTGATCACATGACCCTCAGGACACTGCAGCCGTCATAAATACGAGTCAGTTGCCAAGTGCCTGAATTTTGATTATGTGACCAAGAGGATGCTACAATGGTCGTAAGTGTGAAAACCAGTCATAAGTCACTCTTTTCAGAGTTGTGGTAACTACAGATGGTCACTAAATGAACTGTTGTAAGTCAAGGACTACCTGTATGATGTTTCTTTTATTATAGGTAGTCCTCCACTTATGTCCAGAGGTGTGGCCAACTGAATTTCTGTTGCTAAGCAAGGCAGTGGTTAACTGAGTCCCGCTCACATTTCATTCTGTCCCTCCTTTTGCATCCTTTCTTCACTGATTCTATGCCACTATTTCTTTGATATAAGTGTAACTCCTGTCCTGCAATGAGTTGTCTTGTGGCGAGTTGTACCACACCAAGTTGGCTGTGGCAAGTTGACCATGGTGAGTTGGTCATGGTGAGTTGTCCATGGCGAGTTGTACCACACCAAGTTGGCTGTGGCAAGTTGACCGTGGTGAGTTGGTCATGGTGAGTTGTCCATGGCGAGTTGTACCACACCAAGTTGGCTGTGGCAAGTTGACCGTGGTGAGTTGGTCATGGTGAGTTGTCCATGGCGAGTTGTACCACACCGAGTTGGCTGTGGCAAGTTGACCGTGGTGAGTTGGTCATGGTGAGTTGTCCATGGCGAGTTGTCCATGGTGAGTTGTCTGTAGCAAGTTGTCTGTGCTGAGTTGTCCATGGTGAGTTGTCCGTGGCGAGTTGTCCGTGGCGAGTTTTCCGTAGCAAGTTGGCTGTGCTGAGTTGTCTGTGGCAAGTTGTCCATGGTGAGTTGTCCGTGGCGAATCCGTGTTCGTAGCAAGTCGGCTGTAGCAGGCGGTTGTCCGTGGTGATTGTCCGTGGCGAATTGTTCGTAGCAAGTTGGCTGTGCTGAGTTGTCATGAGGCAATTTGTCCGTGGCCAGTTGTCCTGGCGAGTTGTCCATGATAGTTGTCCGTGGTGAGTTTTCCGTGGCGAGTTGTCCGTAGCAAGTTGGCTGTGCTGAGTTGTCTGTGGCAGTTGTCCATGGTGAGTTGTCCGTGGCGAATTGTTCGTAGCAAGTCGGCTGTGGCGAGTTGTCCGTGGCGAATTGTTCGTAGCAAGTTGGCTTTGCGAGTTGTCTATAGCAAGTTGTCCCGTGCAAGTTGCCGTGGCGAGTTGTCCATGATGATTTGTCCGTGGAGTTAGTCCATGTGAGTTGTCCGTGGCGAGTTTGTCCATGATGAGTTGTCCGTGGTGAGTTGTCTGTAGCAAGTTGTCCGTGGCGAGTTGTCCATGATGAGTTGTCTGTGGTGAGTTGTCTGTAGCAAGTTGTCCGTGGCGAGTTGTCTGTAGCAAGTTGTCTGTGCTGAGTTGTCCATGGTGAGTTGTCCGTGGCGAGTTGTCCGTAGCAAGTTGGCTGTGCTGAGTTGTCCGTGGCAAGTTGTCCATGGTGAGTTGTCCGTGGCGAATTGTTCGTAGCAAGTCGGCTGTGGTGAGTTGTCCGTGGTGAGTTGTCCGTGGCGAATTGTTCGTAGCGAGTTGGCTGTGGCGAGTTGTCCATGGCGAGTTGTCTATAGCAAGTTGTCCGTGGCAAGTTGTCTGTGGCGAGTTGTCCATGATGAGTTGTCCGTGGTGAGTTGTCCGTACGTAGCAAGTTGACTGTGCTGAGTTGTCCTTGGCGAGTTGTCCGTAGCAAGTTGGCTGTGGCGAGTTGTCCGTGGCGAATTGTTCGTAGCAAGTTGTCTGTGGCGAGTTGTCCATGGCGAGTTGTCTATAGCAAGTTGTCTGTGGCGAGTTGTCCATGGCGAGTTGTCTATAGCAAGTTGTCCGTGGCAAGTTGTCTGTGGCGAGTTGTCCATGATGAGTTGTCCGTGGCGAGTTGTCCGTGGCGAGTTGTCCGTGGCAAATTGTCATAGACCCGTCAAGGATTACCTGTATTCAATATTTGAAGATATGTTTACAGTTCTTCAATCATGGGCATTTTTCTACCAAGCAAATAAATACAGGTTGTCTCAAATTGAAGAGCATTTGGTATCCTTCTGTATAAGAAAGGTCATATTTCAAGAAGGGAAAGTAGAGAATTATAATGACCAAGATCGGTGAACTGGAATCACCGTGAAGGACACATTTCAAATTCTCCATAAAAATCCTCTCTGTTTACTACTATGCGCTCTTTATCTCAACAATATAATTTAGGGGGTGCCTGTGTCATTAGAGGTTGAATTGGACTTGCTGACATGTAATTAACATTGCTGCTAATTGAGAGCGAGAAGCTAAAGATAATCCTCTTGGGATCTCGCGATAAATTCAAATCTGTTATTCGCCCTCCATCTTTTATTGAATATCTTCTTGCTAAACACCAGAAGCTGGATATCAGCCCCTGTGTGGAATATTAATTTTCTATCTCTTTGATCACACGGGGTAGTTTATGGCATAATTAGAAAACAGAGTTAAATCATCTTGAGCTGTTACAATTCAATTACAGAATTGCCCTTGATTTTATTAATTTCAGCCGGCACATTGTCTTTGGATAAATAAAATTAAGTTGCAATGAACCAGCAAGGAAAATGTTCATGTTGTCCTTTGTGGAGAAGAAATGTGTTCTATCTACAGGAAGCTGGATGTTAAATTACCTTACATTCTTTTAGATTCTAATGCTAATGATCTCATGCTAATGAACTGCAGGCATCACATAGAATAAAAGTTCAAACGGGGACAATACTTTCCCTCTTCTCTCATTATATTTTGTTATGCTAGGGCAGGGGTAGGCAACCTTGGCTCTTTTATGACTCATGGACTTCAACTCCCAGAATTCCTGAGCCAGCCACGCTGAGGGAAAAGGGAGGTTTCCAAGCTGAGCCATGCTGGCTCAGGAATTCTGGGAGTTGAAGTCCACGAGTCATAAAAGAGCCAAGGTTGCCTACCCCTGTAGGGAATGGCTGTGGACATATGTGTCTTATATTGAAAAGGAGAATCCAGGACTACAGGTAGTCCTCAATTTACAACAGTTCATTTAGTGACCGTTTGAAATTACAACGGCACTGAAAAAAGTGACTTACGACCGTTTTTCACACTTACGACCACTGCAGCATCCCCATGGCCATGTCATCAAAATTCAGACCCTTATTTATGATGGCTGCAATGCCTCGGTGATCCCCTTCGGGGACCTTCTGACAAGCAATGGAGAAGCCACTTACCGTAACAGCTGTGTTATTAACTTAACAACCGCAGCGATTCACTTAAGAACTGTGGCAAGGAAGGTCGTAAAATGGGGCGAAATTCACTTAATACCTTTCTCGCTTAGCAACAGAAATTTTGGGCCCAATTCTGGTCGTAAGTCGAGGAATACCTGTGATGTCAGTAGCTTGGCAAAACTTTCTGGCACTTAATTCCTGTAGCAGCAAGCTTTATAGGAAAGATGGCGATATAATCTCTAGGCTGAATTTGGGAAGGGCCACATGGAGGCTCTTGTGTGTTAGCATCTGGGATTCTTCTTTGAGCAAAAACGATCCAATAAATAATTATATGCATACAGACTTTGAAAAGCCTTTGATGAAATCTCTCACCCAGGGCCTTTGGGCAACTCAGCTGCTGTGAGATAAGGGGACAGACGCTCTCAAGGATAGGAAATGGGCTAAAAAATAGAAAATAGAGAGTACAAACACGTGGGTAATTCTGAAAAGAGATGAGATACACATAGTTGGGTCAGTGCATTTTAATTTGTTGATACATGATCTGGAGTTAGAATTCATGGCAAGATGGCCGTGTTTGTGGATGGTACCAAATGACTCGTGTTGGTAACGCTGGTTCATATTTATGACGGTTGCAGTGACCTGGGGTCATGTGATCACCTTTTGCGACCTGCTGACAAGCAAACTCAATGGGGAAGCCAGATTCACTTAAACAACCGTGTTACTAATGTGACAATCACAGTGATTCACTGTGGCAAAAATTTCTATTGCTAAGCGAGACAGTTGTTAAGTGTTAATTTTGTTAATTTTGCAATCTTTCTTGCCACAATTGTTAAGTGAATCACTGCAGTTGTTAATTTAGCACCACTGCAGTTGTTAAAGTTAGCAAAATGAATCTGGCTTCTCCACTGATTTTAACTTGTCAGAAGGTTGCAAAAGGTTGATCGCATGATTCCGGCACACTGCAACCGTCATAAATATGAATCATTTGCCAAGCATCTGAATTTTGATCACGTGACCAGGGGGATGCTGCAATGGTTGTAAGTCTGAAAAACAGTCGTAAGTCATTTTTTTCAGTGCCATTGTAACTTTGAGCGGTCGTTCAATGAATGATCGTAAGTCAAGGAAGACCTTACAGTGTACAGATAATTTTACACAACCCTTTTTTTTTTCAATTGTTTGCAGCAGAGTCACACAAGATGTCCTGCTCACAAATGCTCAGTCGAATCGCCTGGATGGATGCCTATTCAACATTCTGTAAGTGAGAATATTTTATCTCTTTCTCCTCTGGTGTGATGGTTTGAAAGAAAGATGGAAAATGATGTATGCTAGAAATAGACACAAGGACTTAGCAATAAAATCAAAAAATGTTCTCAAAGAAGCCTCCCAAACCCCGACGGAGGGAACCTGACACACATCAATCTACATAGATCTCTTCTGAAATTTAGCTTTAGCAATTTTTGCTCTGGCTGTGAGTTTTCATAATTCTTTGTAAGCGTGCCATCTGCAGAATATTAGTTGGCTAGTTTTCAGTACTGGCAGTTCTTGTTTAACAAACACTAATCGGAAGCTCTGTCTTTAAGTGACACGGTTGTGAATTGAAAAAATAATAATCATAGGATCACACCACTTAGTGACAACCGTTCTGGCGATCCTGGTTGCTGTCATTAAGCGAGGACCACGTGAGTTGTTAAGCGAAGAACTCATGTAACCACGACTTCCGACTTCCGGCTGGCTTCCCGCTGATTTTGATTGAGGGAATCCAGCAGAGTAGGTGACAAATTGGGATCACTTGGGTATGCTGCAAGGGCCAAAAAATACAAGTCCAATCAAACTGCTACTTCAATGACATTATATATATTTGAATGGTGACCGAGCAAGCAGTTGTTAAACAAGGATCACCACCAGAACAGGATTGGGAAAACCTGTAAATGTTTTGCTGGTGATGGCTAGCGTAAGTTCACAGGGAAAAACAGTTTTCTGCTCTTGTGATTCTCTCTATTTTTGTTTATGTGTAGTTCACATTTCAGATGGCCCGTTTCCAATCTCAGGCTGCAGCTGCAAATTTGTGCATGCAGTGCATTTAATGTCTTATTAAGCTGAGCGTGATTTATGTCTCTGTTACCACAAATAAGGGTTGGTTTGAAGTATTATCACAAATATGTCAATATGCTGTGCAACCCGCTTAAAAATGTGTTCTGAAAAGCTGAAGTTTGATTTTGGTGGTCAGTGTGAAACAGTTGAACCTCCAGGTCAAAAACAGAAGGTTTCAGGGGGCTCTATTGGAGGTGTATAAATTTTGATTTCTAAAACAGTCTCTCGTCTGATTTATTTCCATGACCCCAAAGTTATGCAGAAATGTGTCCGTGTTAAAAAAAAACAAATCTGATTCTGGATTGTTTAGGGTTTCTAAACTACTATGTTAGCATTTTATGATGAGAAAACAGTAATTTGGATAGGTCTAAACACAGGAACAATCCTGTGAAAATAGATAATGCATTTACGTCTCCAGATTTTTGTAGGACTGATCTTATGTTTAAAAAGGTTTGGGCACCATCACAGAAAGACAATATTTGCACTCCAGCAGTGCAATAGTTGTGCAGTTTAGCTAAAATACAGACGTTTTACATAAAGACGTTAGTGTTGTACTATTTTATATCCTTATATCAATAAATTCTCCCTTGCTGGCCTTCTCCCCAGAAATCTTTGATCCTAATGAACGATTTACAAATAAGCTTTTAAACTGTTGGTGTAGATTGGTATGGAGCAGTACAAACTGATCAGAAGAATTAAGGACAAAAAAAAACTTTACTAGAAATTACTAACAAGTGATCATGCTTATGACTTGATAATGTTGCTGAGATGATTATAACCATCAGGAAAAATGTACAATTAATATCGAAACGTGCAAAGGATGCCGGCAAAAAAAAGTTTATTGTTAGCCAAATTTATATTATTTACTTTTATCATCTGCACATTGAAGTAAAAAAAAAATATGACTATGGCTGTAGGATACTGTTCCAGATTCTTCCTTTTACCGGTATACCATTTTTGATGCCAAGGGTGATTTTTTTTTTAAAAAAAATGTTTACCTGAATACTTTTATGTATTTGAACAATTGAGATGAGAGCAAGGCCGTCTTTGAAAAGGTGGCAGTACGATTGAATATTCCTCTGCATTTAGTTGTTGTTTCTTGTGATCAGTCCTTTGCCGTTCCTTTTTCCAGCTCATCTCGCTTGCTTATTACAAAGCAGTGAGGGGCAAAAATTGATTTTTCAGAAGCTCAGCATAGAGGCTTAAACGCTGGAAACAGCTGGCTTCGTTGGATTGGTATCAGAAAGGGCTGCACTCATTCTTTGCAAGGTTTGCTATAATAGAAATCATTCAGTTGAGGTCAGAACGGGAAGTTATCCTAGGTTAGCGTAACCCACATAATTGCTTTCTTGTTCGCTGGTTTTTGTGCTGCCAGGGGAAACATATCTTTATACGTCAAATAGCCGACCGCATGTTTTCTTCTATCATTGACTAATTTTCATATCGGATACGGGCAGTCCTCGACTTGCGACCACAACTGAGCCCCAAATTGATGTTGCTAAGTGAGATGTTTCTTAAGTGAGCTTTGCCCCATTTTATGACCTTTCTCACCACATTTTGTTAAGTGAACGAGTGCCGTTGCTAAAGTTGGTAAAGATGGTTGTTATGGTGAATCTGGCTTTCCCATTAACTTTGCTTGTCAGAAGGTCACAAAAGGAGACCACGTGATCCCGGGACACGGCAACCGTCATAAATACGAACCTGTTGCCAAGCACCCGAATTTTGATCACGTGACCATCATTAAGGGTGAACAACGATCATAAGTCACTTTTTCAGTGCCAGCGTAACTTCGAATGGACATTGTAAGTTGAGGGTTACCTATCTATGCCTCATTCAGAATAAAGGGACAAGAATGGGAACATATTTAGGTGATTTTTAAGTGTGCAAGTCGTCCTTGCGTAATGATTGATTTGTTTAGCGGCTGTTTGAAGTTACACTGGTGCTGCAGACAATAACATTAAAACCAGTTCTCACATTTACGGCCATTTCAGCATCAAGATTCGGACACTTTGCAACTGATGGGTGTTTATCACTATTTTAGTGTCCCAGGTTAGGTTGTACCATTTGTACACGTCACAGCCGGCTTCCAATGGGCCAAGTCCATGGAGAAACTGGCAGTAAAATTGCAAGTTGTGGTCACATGCTGGCTTCTCACTTTTAATTCCTTTCCCTGCAATGAAAGCCAGCTAGAGGTAGATTTTGGGATAGTATCATGTAGCTCAGGGGTCCCCAACCCCTGGTCCGTGGACCAGTAGCGGGCTGCAGCATGCCAGCAACTGGTCCAAACAAACAAGCAAAGCCCCATCCGCGGGATGCAGGTAGCACACAAAATCACGCACCCTCCGGTTCGTGGAAAAAACTCTCTCCACGGAACCGGTCCCTGGTGCCCAAAAGGTTGGGGACCTCTGATGTAGCTGATTCATATTAGTTGCAAGATTACACAACATTATTTAATGCCCTGCTGAGTTCTAATTGGAATGCTGTTTATTTTTTTATTTTTATTTTTTAAATAATGTTTCAGTTGCAAATCAGTGGCAGACGCAAACAATATACGGAAAGTAAGGGAGCCTTTTCAGGATGTTATGGGCAGCGGTTACAGCCTAAAATATCAGAATCAGAATAACAGAGTTGGAAGGGACCTTGTAGGTCATCTAGTCCAACCTCCCGCCCAAGCGGAAGACCCTACATCATTTCTGACAGACGGCTGTCCAGTCTCTTCTTGAAAGCTTCCAGTGATGAAGCTTCCACAGCTTCTGGAGGCAAATCTGTTCCTTTGGTTGATTGTTCTCACTGTCAGAAAATTTATCCTTATTTCTACATTGAATCTCTCCTTGATCAGTTTCCATCCGTTATTCCTTGTCTGGCCTTCAGGTGCTTTGGAAAATAGGAATTCTGGGAGTTGAAGTCCACAAGTCTTAAAGTTGACAAGGTTCAACACTCTGGCATTAAGGAAAAGGAGATAAGAAGCTTCTATGACACTCTAAAGAAGATATTTCCCCTGCAAGGATTGCTAATCTACCCAGACCGTGAGAGTCTACAAATTATGCCCTCTACTGCTGCTCCATCAAATCGTTGAATCTCTGCAACTTGTCAAAAACGTGGAGTTGCTTGCAAAGAAGCTTATAAACTGCAAGCTTTCATTAAGGCTGGGCTGTTAGGGTTCTCACAGTGCCAGCCATCAATCACCGTAATGTTTTTTAACTCAGAGTAACCATAAGACAAGTAATCTCTCCTGGCTGACATTCAAGTGCCACCCTGATTTCTTCTAGGGCACCTTGTAGGACTCTCTCGGTAACTTTCCACAGCTCCTGCCAGCCTAGAAAGTGACAGGGGATTAGGAAAACAGTTGTGCAAAAAACATTTGGAGGTTACAAGCTGGCGTCCCTCTGGGCCAAGTTGCCGGTGGGTTTGGCAACTGCCAGGCTTCCTGCCCCATCTGACTTTTAAAAAGTTTCTTCAAAAAAAGGTATACTCCTAAAAGAATAAATAGGATAGCCAGCATAGTGTTAAGCAAAGTAGTAATTGTGGAGTGGATTGATTGATTATTGGCCATCCGGTTGGTGTCATTTCTTAGCGACCACATAAATAGAGTTTCTCCATGGCGACGTGTCCCTAAGTTGGTCCTTCAGGTCTTCCAGTGATGCTCCATCCCCTGTTGGCCCTCATCTTCTTCTCTTTTTGTCCATCTTTCCCAACATTAAAGTCTTTTCCAGAGACCTGGGTCTTTGTATTGACTGATTATTTTCTTTCAAGTCAATTTCAACTCTTTGTGATCACAGAGATTGACCTTCTCCAGATTGTGTCCATTATGTGCCATCAGATCAGTGTCGACTCTTAGGAACCATATAGATTCTCTCCAGGTCAACCTGATCTTTCGGTCTCCCAACATTCCCCCAATGCCACTATAAATGAGTTCTTCTACCTTGTGTGGGTCGTCTCTTTCCTTCCTTCCTTCCTTCCTTCCTTCCTTCCTTCCTTCCTTCCTTCCTTCCTTCCTTCCTTCCTTCCTTTCTTCCTTCCTTCCTTCCTTCCTTCCTTCCTTCCTTCCTTCCTTCCTCCCTCCCTCCCTCCCTCTCTCCTTTATTATTCCTTGCTTCCTCCCTTCCTCCCTTCTTTATTATTCCTTCCTTCTTCCCTCCTCCCTCCCTTCTTTGACCCTTCCTTCGTTTCCCTCCCTCTCTGCCTCCATCCCGCCTTTATTATTTCTTCATTTTTTCCTCCATCCCTTCTTCCTTCCCTTTCTCTTCTTTACTCCCTCCATCCCTCCTTCCTTCCCTCTCTTCCTTTCTTCCATCCCTTCTTCCTTCCTTCCTTCCTTGCTCCCTTCTTTATCCTTCCTTCCTTCCTTCCTTCCTTCCTTCCTTCCTTCCTTCCTTCCTTCCTTCCTTCCTTCCTTCCTTCCTTCCTTCCTTCCTTCCTTCCTTCCTTCCCTTCTACAGAGAGCTTGGACTGACTCATATTTATAACAATTGCAGGGTCCCTGGGACATGTGATCCCTTCTGACAGGCAAAGTCAATGGGGAAGCCAGATTCATTTAAGAGCCGTGTTACTAACTTAACAACTGCAGTGGTTCAACTGTGGCGAGAAAGATTGTAAAACGGGGCACAACTCACTTAACAAACGTCACACTTAGCAACAGAAAATTTTGGGGCTCAGTTGTGGTTGTAAGTTGACTACCTGTATAGAGAACCTTAGGACTATGTCATATCTCAGATGCTTATAAAATCACTGCAAAGGAGCCAAATTTTCAGATAAATTCCCCTCCTCTGGCAATTAATTAGAATTTAGGCTCTCCCTGTTTGAAATGGGTGTAAGTAAGGACATCCTATGGGGGCCAGTTGGACAGATGGGAGCTGCTAAACGGTATCAATCGTAATGACAGGAGCAATTAGCAAATATGAGGGGGGGGGAAATGGAGATGAAATGATGGCTTACAGCGACGGATGGTTGTGTAACCGCAGTGATCCCTGATCTATCAGATGCTGTGGATCAGCCAGCAGAGCAAAAAGCAACCGTTGGGGTGAGGCAGGATGGGGGTGGAAATCAATCTTGACATTTAATAACCAAGTACACACGTTACAACTACACCTCTTAATCTTTCCACCCCTTTGTCATTTCTCCTGTCCAGTGTTTGCTGTCACTTTACAGCCTGGTGTGCAGCAGGGACTTGCGGTCTTATATGGATGATGTCACAACTAATTATACCAAAGGTTTATTTTTTTTCTTTCTCAGTTGCCCCTTGCAAAGACATATATGTTTATATATATGTATGTGTGTGTTGTGTGAGAGCTGAGAAAAACAGGGGTATGTAACAAAAAGTGTTTAAGTTTTCCTTTAATGCTCAAGTGTTTCCCCATCTGATCCCTAGGGGGAAAAAAATAAAACCTTAGCTCAGGGGTCTTCAAACTTGGCCCTTTTATGACTTGTGGACTTCAACTCCCAGAATTCCTCAGCCAGGCACGCTGGCTGAGGAATTCTGGGAGTTGAAGTCCACAAGTCCACCCCTGGTCTTATATATGAATGTATATGTATGTATAACAATACTCATTTATTTTTAAAAACGTACTACCATATATACTTGTGGATAAGCCCATCTGCTGATAAACCAAGCCCGATATTTTGGATGCTTTTTGGCACCTAAAATTCTCATCTTATCTGTGAGTACACACACTATATATATATATACTCTTGGCCATGTTTGCTGAGATTTGATCTATTATTAAAGCTCAATACTGATTATTATTCATTTAAAGATTAGATTCAACCACTGATAATTTACTAACGATGTATTGGAAAGCTAATCTCCTTGACATTTTTTGATCCCTTATTTACTTAGTTGTGCGTTATTCTTTCATTTTCTTCATCTGCTCTCTGTACAGCGTTATTTGTTTTGTTTGTTTTGTTTTCTCTAAAATATAAAAACAAATAATAAAAGGCCGATCCAGCAGAGTTTAATGTAATTTTTTTATACTGTGTAGCAAATACAGTGTATAAGCTTTCGTATTTTTATATTTTGAAGAGGGTGCGTGCAAGTGCAATCATTTATAAGATATAACAGCTCTTTTTCCTGGAAAAAAAATAAATACAATTTATTCATGAAATAAATACAAGAGTTGTTTTTGCACAGTACAATACAGTGCCTTCATTTTCCCCCCTCCCCTTTCACACCACATTAGCTAACGAATTCTGGAGATAAGTTAGGTGGTGAGGAACACCACTTGGAATGAATATATAAACGGCACATGTTGCATTAAACACATTTTTCTGTTCTGTTGATGTTTATGGTTGAATGTACAGTTACTAGGAAATACTAGGAAGACCTCAGCAACTTCTGGTTAATATATACAGTACAGGTAAGTCCTTGGCTTATAACTACAATTGAGCCCAAAATTTCTGTTGCTAAACGAGACATTTGTTAAGTGCGTTTCGTCCCATTTTGCGACCTTTCCAGCAGTTGTTCAGTTAATAACACGGTTGTTAAGTGAACCTGGCTTCCCCATTGACTTTGCCTGTCAGAAGGTCGCAAAGGGGATCACGTGACTCTGGGACACTGCAACCATCGTAAATCTGAACCAGCATCTGAATTTTGGATCACATGACCGTGGGGATGCTGTAACAACTGTAAGCATGAAAAATGGTTAAAAGTAAACTTTTTTTCAGTGCTGTTGTAACTTCAACCGGTCACTAAGTTGTAAATTGAGGACTTCCTTTATTGGATTGCTAGTAAATGCTGATTAAGATTTCTTTGCCTTTCTGGTTTAAAGAAGGTGGCTTTTAATATTAATGTACTCTGGAGGGTTTTTTTTAGTTTTGTATTGCTGAAGGATTTTTCCTACAACCAAGATAATTTCATTGATAGCTTAAGAAAAAAGCAGTGCCAAACAATTGCACAAAGACACTTTCTAGGGACCCAGAGGCGGCTTTCAGGGGTAGTTCTAGTAGCATGGAGGCTAATAACCATTATTTCTCATGAATTGATCCGAATTTTTATTGAAGATAAAAAAAGATAATCTTTATTCTGTTTTTACTGTGAGCATACTGGCCCACATTAAAAATGAAATTCTGTTGCCTTCTCTCAAAAGAAACTATATATCTACTCATATACATACATAACACACATATACACATGCTATATACATATACATATACATATGCTATATACATATACATATAGTTTAATGAAGAGAAGGACGAGGGGTGACACGACAGCAGTGTTCCAATATCTCAGGGGCTGCCCCAAAGAAGAGGGAATCAAGCTATTCTCCAAAGCACCTGAAGGCAGGACAAGAAGCAACGGATGGAAACTGATCAAGGAGAGAAGCAACCTAGAACTAAGGAGAAACTTCCTGACAGTTAGAACAATTAACCGGTGGAACAACCTGCCTCCAGAAGCTGTGAATGCTCCAACACTGGAAGTTTTTAAGAAGAGACTGGACAGCCATTTGTCTGAAAAGGTAGTTTCCTGCCTGAGCAGGGGGTTGGACTAGATGACCTCCAAGGTCCCTTCCAACATTATCATTATCATTTATATACATATAGCACTTAGACTTATATACCGCTTCATAGTGCTTTACAGCCCTCTTTAAGCAGTTTACAGAGTCAGCATATGGCCCCCAACAGTCTGGGTCCTCATTTTACTGACCTTGGAAGGATGGAAGGATGAGTCAACCTTGAGCCGGTCAGAATCAAACTCCTGGAGTGAGCAGTGAGTTAGCCTGCAGTATTACATTCTAACCACTGCACCACCATGGCTCTTACCTACACCCATACATATATATATATACATATAAATATTAATCACTGTCTATCTTGAATACATAGCGGAAAGAGGAAACTTGAGAGCTCACAAGGTTGATGCTATATGGAACAGAACTGTGGCTGAATCTGGATGTTCTGCTTCAGATACCACGAAACCCCCTCCCAGAAGGTAACAAGGAAAACAGGTCATGGAGAGGATGGTAGCGTCCCAGACAATACTGCGGATCAGGATATCACAAAGTCTCCTCCCAGAAGGTAACAAGGAGAACAAAGAGAAGCGAGGATATGTAGCATCTGAGACAATCCTGCAGACCTTGCTCAAGCATCGCTTATATGCCGTGCCCTGGACAGAAGGAAGTGAACTACCAATGATCTTTTCTGCCGTCCTCACCACTCTCTGCATCACCTTTCGGCCTGAAGCAGTGATGCTTCCAAACCAGACTGTAATGCAATATAACAGGATGCTCTCGATCATCCCTCTGTAGAAAGTGGTAAGGACAGGGGAAAGAAGATGTGCTTTTCTCATGCGATGCAGAAAATCAGGCACTGCTGTGCCCGCTTCACCAGGGTCTCACTGTTGAGTGACTAAGCCAGCATCATTTCTATGGCAGTCAATTCCAAAGCTGAATTATGTGTTGGGTTAATAAAAAGGTTTCCTTTTACAGGTAGTCCTTGAGTTACGACCGTAACGGAGCCTGCCTATGAACATCGTAAGTCATAATGATCGTAAAAAAAGTCAGTCACATGACCCACCTGATTTTATGACTTTTTATGGTGGTTGTTAAGCAAAGACATCAGTTGTAAAATGAACATGTGGTTGTTAAGCAAACAGCACAGTCATTAAACGAGCCAGTGTGTTTGCTATGAGCATAGATTTGCCGAAAACTGGAAGGAACTGCCAGTTTTCATCAAACCATCATAAAACATGTGACTATAGAATGTTGCAAATGGCTGTTAATGGGACTGTGTTGCCACAGTGCCCAAAATGTGGTCACATGACTGTGTGAATGGGGGAGTGCTAACCTTCAGAACTTTGGATATGGGTCATAAGTCCCCTATTTCAGATCCGTCGTAATTTTGAATCGTCCTAAATAGAAGATTATCTGTATCTGTCCAGATTCTTCCAGGATGAAATATCATTGTTTATTTTTTATTTGCATTTCTGCAGTGGCAGGTTTTGTTTTGTTGTTGTTCGGTTCCATCAGTTATCTGCAGCTTCTGAAATGATTTATTTAGAACGGTGTTTTTCAAACTTGGCAACTTTAAGATGAGTAGACTTCAACTCTCAGAATTCCCCAGTGGATATGCCGGCTGGGGAATTTTAAGAGTTGAAGTCTACTTATCTTAAAGTTGACAGGTTGGAAAAACACTGATTTAAGAGTTTTAAAGAGTGGCTTGGATTTTTTTATTTTTTTAAAAAAACCACACAACATAAAATTAAGTTCCCAACTGCCTTAAGACTGATTGGGTGCTTCCAAGAAGAGATTGGATAACCACAAAAAAGATGTTGAGAATTTGGAAAAAATTCAGAGAAGAGCAACTAAGATGATCAAAGGCCTGGAGACTAAAACATACGAAGAACGGCTGCGGGACTTGGGTTTGGCTAGTCTAAAGAAAAGAAGAAATAGGGGTGACATGATAGCAGTCTTCCAGTATCTGAGGGTTGCGTGATCACCTTTTATAACATTCTGATATGTCAGGCAGGCATGTCAAACTCGTGAGGTCACGTGACTCGCGCGACGTATCGGGACTTTTCCCCCATTGCCGGCAATGGGGTGGACATGGTTTTGGCGTGACGCATCTGGCCCGCGGGCTGGCAGTTTGACATGCCTGTGATAAGGAAAGTCAATGGGGAAACCAGATTGTCATGCCTCCATCGGAGCCTGACTCCGAGGAAGAGATGGAGTTCTCTGTTGAGGCCCAGGAGGGGGTGTCTGTAGCTTCGGAGGACTGTGGGGAGGAGCAGGCTGAGGCAGGCCAGGGCCCTTCAGGTTTGGAACAGGGAAGGCAGAGTTCAGGCTAGGAGCAAGGCCCCTCCCCACCTGATCCTAGAGCAAGGAGAGCAGAGAGGAGGAGAGAACAATGGAGGCAGGCTCACTTGCTCGGGAGGAGAGCGTCCCGCTCCACTCCACAAGGCACACCTGGGGATTAGGATTTAAGGAGACGCTGTGGGGTGAGGCATTTGCCGGGAATAAACATGGGATCTTGAGATTGTTGTGACTTGTGCTCTTGTAACCTGTACACTTTGTATTCCGGACCAGTTTGTTTCCTGCTTCCCAATCACAGCTTACATTCCTGATCTCTCCTTGCAGTTTGCAGTTTGCAGTTCGCAGGCAAGCTGAGAGTAAAAGGACTCTTTACGTTTTCTTGTTATCTGTCTTGTCTTGAGAATAGTGTAAACTTTCCTGGCTATCTTGGTTGAACTCTTGCCAGCATATGGGGGAGCTTTTGGGTGAACATTGGCAGTGATTCAAGGACTATTGCTCTTGCCAGCCAACTGCTTTGCCTCCGTTCGGGGCCCTGGGTCATCACACAGATTCATTTAACAACTGTGTTACTAAGTTAACAACTGCAGTGGTTCACAAAACAACGGTGGCAAGAAAGGTCCTAAAATGAGGCAAAACCCACTTAACAACAGAACTTTTGAGCTCAGTTATGATCGTAAGCCGAGGACTAGCCGTATTGCACCCTCTTAACTTGGTTGATACCAAACCCAATTATCATGAGCTTAGAAATAATTAATAAGTGTAGAAATAATTAAAATAAAATAAATTGGGTTAAGAAGAAGAGAAAGATCAAGGATATTGCAATGAGATAGACTTGATATGAGCCTCCCAGAAAGGGAATTTAAAGAATAAAAGGAGCAGCAGGATTAATAGGGAGAAAGAGGTCAAAACAGGCAAGATGGCACTCATAACATCATATTTGAAGCTGGACCCCCTTATACGTATATACAGTGATGAGACATATACAAACAGATGGGGCTTTGTGTTGCTGTGACTACCTCTGCATCAGTTTTGATGCTCTCCATAGCTACCACTGAAATAGTATATGGATGCAGGGGGGCCAAAAATGGAACAAATAGAATAAAAACATATGGAAGGTCATAAAGAGTGATGTTTACTAGTTTTCGCTATGTTCCCATTGCTTTTTCTAATCAAATCCTTTCACAGTATCTTTGGCTTAGTTTTTCTTTGCATAATGTTGCTTACTTGAAGGAGGAATTGTTTGATGAATACGCGCATGCAAGTGTGTATGGTTAAGGCACCAAGCTAGAAACTGGGAGACTATGAATTCTAGTTCTGCTTTAGTCATAAAAGTTGATGGGGGTGACTTTGGGCCATTCACCAGGAGACTGTGAGTTCTAGTCCTGCGTTAGACATGAAAGCTGGCTGTGTGACTTTGGACCAGTCACCAGGAGATTGTGAATTCTAGTCCCGCCTTAGCTATGTGTGACCTTGGGCCTGTCACTCTTTCTCAGCCCAAACCACCAAGAGGGTTGTTGTTGTGGGGAAAAATAAGAGGAGGAAGGTTATTTGTGACATGAATTATTTGTAAAAATAGTAAAGGCAGGAAATAAATAAATGAATAGATAAATAACCGTATCTCTCTGTTCAAAATAATATGTAGCCTTAACCCAACTACCCTGACTATTTTTTTATTGTTTGTTGAAGCAGCTTGAGCTGACTTTAATGTCAAAACCCTTGCTTGAGTATCTTTTGAAATTTGGAAATAGGTGAACCTCCTGCCAGGATAAAAAGATCTAGACCAATGGTTTAAAAATGTTGGGGAAGGAAGATAATCTAATCATACGCAGCAGTGACTTCCTGCTTGGTTTTGATAAAACCATGGAAACTTTCTGGTAATTTACATCACCTGAGGTTCAAACAATAAAAGATCAGTTTAATAGATGAGAATGAAAATATCTTTATGCAGATCGGGATGCTGATTGTCAGGTGAGTCTTTTAAGAGATTTATAATTTGCAGATTCAGGTCCATCCAGTCTTTCAACTGGAAGACGATGAAAGTCATTCTGACGCTCCCTAAAGTGATGTTTTTCAGTTTGTATCTCATTTTTCTGCTTACTGTTTAAGACAGAAGGTAGCTTTGGTGTTTGGGGAATTGAGAATTTTCTCAGCTGGCTTGTTTTTCATGCATTTTGAATCAATGCATCTTCTGTGCTAAGGGTTAGAGATATATTTCAGTAGCTGCTTTTATACGTAAACGTATAATAATCCCGATCTAAGCCAACACACTTCATCTTTGTTGCAAACCTGACAAATTCATCCATAGAATATAGAATAATAGGTTGGAAAGGACCTTCTAGTCTAACCCCTTGCTCAAGCAGGAGACCCCATACCATTCCTGAGAAATGGCTGTCCAGTCTCCTCTTAAAACCTCCAATGATGGCGCACCCACATCTTTTGAAGGCAAACTGTTCCACTGATTAATTGTTCTCACTGTCAAAAAATTTCTCCTTAGTTCTAAGTTGGATCTCTCTTTAATAATCTTCCACCCGTTACTTCTTGTCCTGCCCTCAGGTGCTTTGGAGAAAAGGTTGACTCCCTCTTCTCTGTGATACCCCCTCAAGTATTGGAAGACTGCTATCATATTATCCCTAGTTCTTCTCTTCATTAGACTAGACATGTCTGGTTCCGACAATCATTCATTGTATGGTTTAGCCTTCAGACCCCTAATGATCTCTGTGGCAGTTCGAGTCTTACCAGCTCAAGGTTGACTCAGCCTTCCATCCTTCCGAGGTTGGTAAAATGAGGACCCAGATTGTTGGGGGCAAATATGCTGACTCTGTAAACCGCTGTAAAGCACTGTGAAGTGGTATATAAGGCTAAGTGCTATTGCTATTACTATTGCTATCAATCATCAGGCAGAGCCAGAATACTGCATCCAGTTTTGGTCACCACGATGTAAAAAAGATGTTGAGATTCTAGAAAGAGTACAGAGAAGAGCAACAAAGATGATTAGGGGACTGGAGGCTAAAGCATACAAGGAACGGCTGCTGGAATTGGGTATGTCTAGTTTAATGAAGAGAAGGACGAGGGGGGACATGATTGCAGTGTTCCAATATCTCAGGGGCTGCCCCAAAGAAGAGGGAGTCAAGCTATTTTCCAAAGCTCCTGAAGGCAGGACAAGAAGTAACGGATGGAAACTAATCAAGGAGAGAAGCAACCTAGAACTAAGGAGAAACTTCCTGACAGTTAGAACAATTAACCAGTGGAACAACCTGCCTCCAGAAGCGGTGAATGCTCCAACACTGGAAGTTTTCAAGAAGAGACTGGACAGCCATTTGTCCGAAATGGTATAGGGTTTCCTGCCTGAGCAGGGGGTAGGACTAGATGACCTCCAAGGTCCCTTCCAACTTTATAATTATTATTATTATTACCAATTCACTATATACTATGTTATTTGGGAAAACAATGCAAACTATGTATAGGTGTGTATTGAACAATATGGAACGCAGGTCAGCAGGACAAGAGGATGGGGAACAGGTATAGGATATATTCCATTATTTCTTAAGTCAACTCTTTATGTCCATGTGAGCTTTTCCATTTTTCCCCCCATATGGGCAAAGCAAGCTTAATGAAAATGGGAGATACCCCACGATTTTCAAATCAGTAAATCAACAGGTTTCAATAGTTCATGGAATAGAGTGGGAATTGATTAAAAAGAAATTGAATGTTGAGAAGTGGAGGATGGAAAATGAGGAACAAGGTAACATTTCAGAGAGGAAAACAATTATATGTTTATGTAGAAGTGATGTGAGAAAGCTTACTAAATAATAATGGAAAACTTGTCAGTTGAACTACAGTATCAAATTAAACTCTGGTTTTAAAACTAACTGGAGGGTACGAAGAGATAAATCAAGGGCTTTCCATCAGATCAGTAACTTCAAAATGCCAGGATTCCGTGAAAATGGAGCTCTTATAGGCATAAACTGTAATGCAAGTAATCCTCAAGATGTAACCTCAATGGAGTCCGTCCATTATGGTCATAAATTATAAATTATAATAGCAATAGCACTTAGACTTATATATCGCTTTACAGTGTTTTACAGCCCTCTCTAAGCAGTTTACAGAGTCAGCCTATTTGTCCCCAACAATCTGGGTCCTCATTTTACTGACCTCGGAAGGATGGAAGGCTGAGTCAACCTTGAGCCGGTGAGAATCGAACTGCCGAACTGCTGAATTAGCCTGCAATACTGCATTCTAACCACTGCGCCACCATGGCTCTGGTCATAAAACTATTTGATTGGTCTAATTTTGTCTTGGTTTTTTTTTTTGCATTGATCATAAAGTGAACAGGGCAGTCGTAAGCGTGAATGCCTTGTCATTAAGCAAACACAGCAGTCTTAAGTGCGAACCCATTGGAAGTCAGTGTCGGTTTTCAGAAAACCTGTCACAAAACGGGATTATGTCATCATGGGGTGCTGCCAATGGCCCTAAATGTGGCTGTGTTGCTGAGCACCCAAAATGCTGTGGGCGGGACAACTGTCAAAAGTTTGGATCCAAGTCGTAAGCCCCCTTTTTCAGCTGAGTTGTAACTCTGAACAGTCGCAAAGCAACAGGTTAAAAATGGAGGACTATTGTGCTGGTGAATAGAATAGAATAGAATAGAATAGAATAGAATAGAATAGAATAGAATAGAATAGAATAGAATAGAATAGAATAGAATAGAATAGAAGCTGGAAGGGACCTTGGAGGTCTTCTAGTTCAGCCCCCTGCTTAAGCAGGAGAACCTACACCATCTCAGACAGGTGATTGTCTAGTCTTTTCTTAAAGATCTCCAGTGATGGGGCGCCCACGATTTCTGGGGGGTAAGCTGTCCCACTAGTTGATTGTCCTCACTGTCAGGAAGTTTCTCCTTAATTCCAGGTTGCTTCTCTCCTTGATCAGTTTCCAACCATTGTTTCTCGTCCTTCCCTCTGGTGCTTTGGTGAACAAAGTGACCCCCTCTTCTTTGTGGCAGCCCCTCAAATACTGGAACACTGCTATCATGTCTCCCTTATTTCTTCTTTTCTTTAGACTAGCCAAACCCAAGTCCCACAGCCGTTCTTCGTATGTTTTAGCCTCCAGGCCTTTGATCACCTTAGTTGCTCTTCTCTGAATTTTTTCTAAACTCTCCACATCTTTTTTGTGATGTGGTGACTAAAACTGGCTGCAGTATTCCAGGTGTGGTCTTACTAGGGCACCCGGGACCTCACTCAGAGAAGAACAGAGATGCTGATACAATGACCTTGTATCACTCTCTTCTTCTCCATATTAATCATTAATGGTCCAGGGAACCTTAGGTTGTAAATTACTCTGTGATGCATGCAGTGTTACATCCAAAAGTAGAGAGGATCAAGTCAGACTAAATTCCTGGTGACTCTATGGACACATCCCTGTCATTTTTGGGCAAAAAAAAAAAAAAAAGCAAGACATTGCTTCATTCTTACCCCACACTCCTGGAATATTCCTTTTTGTCTGTCCAGTGATTTGCCATTGTTTTCTCACAACAGATTTTTCAGTGCTCGCCTTAGTGTAGCCCAGTGTTTTTCAACCTTGGCAACTTAATTTAAAATAAGTACAGCAGCGATAACTTCCATCTGCTGGTTCTGCTTCAGTTCACTGTGAGAATATGGCTTTAAGCACTCTAGATATGTATTTAAACTCCCAGTATTAGCCGCAACTCTGTAGCTGGGTTTAGGCAACTTTCTAAGCCCAACCCCTCCAAAAACACAAGGTGTCTTAGAGCAGGGATGTCAAACTGCCGGTCTGCGGGCCGGATGCGTCAGGCCGAAACCGCGCCCACCCCATTGCCGGCAATGGAAAAAAAGTCAACGACATGTCGCGACATGTGACGTTGCGAGTTTGAAGTCATTTTTATTCAAGCACCATGACTTCTGGGTTCCTGCAATAATTAACACAGTCAGTTGCGGCTTATTCCACAAACCACAGTTAAAACAAACTGTAAATTACAAATTAATTACCAGGGGATAAAATGGAATCTAAGCTGTGCGTCAACTTTGAGGTGGCAAGCAGGAAATAGGGACACCATTGCCAAACACCCAGACACAAACTGAGCAATGTGGTATATGCAGCACAATGCAGTGAGCCGTGTGCAGATCTGTACATTGGGGAAACAAAACAACCACTTCATAAGCTCATGGCGCAACATAGGAGAAGGAACCTGTTGTGTCCTAGGCCTTGCTGAGTCATTCAGCAAGGCTCAGGAACTCTGCAGATGGTTGCAGTGGTCTGCCCGGGACCCAGACAGGCTGTCTCCAGCCTCGCGCGCATGCACGAGGCGGGAGAATACCCTGCAATCATTGGTTGAGCATCCCCTTGCAAGGGGAGTATAAAAGGGTTTGTTGCCATTGTTCAGATGCTTCTGTTCAGTGAATGTACCGAATAAAGGAAACATCTTTTGGACATACTGCCTCGTCTCCATGTCTGCTGTGCGAACAGAACAGAACCCATGAGGACAAGATTCAGCAGTCCGTCTGAATTGAAAAGATAAAAGGCTGCTCTTTCGAAGACAGCAAAGTCCACATTCTGGACAGAGAGAACCGCTGGTTTGAAAGAGGGATCAAAGAGGCCATCTAGGTCAAAACTGAACAGCCCTCTCTCAACAGAGGGGGAGGGATACGACACCATCTATCTCCGGTCTACAACACACAGTCCTTTCAGCAGTTCCAAGAAGGCTCCATACCCATTTGCACCACTCAGGTGGCCCTGAGGACACAGATAAGCCTCCAGGGGGCCTCAATGACTCTCTAAAAGAAGGCAAATGACCAGCTGTCTGCAAGGAGTATAAATCCTTCCATTCCCCTATCATCCAGTCAGAGCTGAAGAAGCTTCTTGGATGAGAAGCGAAACGTCTTCAAAGAAAAACAAAAAAAGTCCAGTTGCCTTGTGAAAAAAAGCACCTTTGGGACATCTCCTCCTCCTCCTCCTCCTCCTCCCTTCTAAGCTTTTTGAGGAAGTTTTGATTTTATTGATATCTTCATGTCCTGATATCGGTTTCTTTTTTGAACTCCATGGATAATATCTAGCTTCTAAATAGGAATTTAGAGCAGATACAGTGGTGCTTAAAAGTTTGTCAACCTTTTTGAATTGCCCGCATTTCTGCATAAATATGGCCTAACACACATGATCTCTAGCCTTGGATCATTTCCCTCAATAAATAAAGTATAATGAAGTATAAACAAGTGTAACGATTTTGACTCATTTGTCTAATTGGATTCTCTTTGTCTAATTTTAGGAGAACGGAAAAAAAATTATTGTGAAAAAGCAGAACACCAAATTGACTTTGTGTTATTGCCTGATGACCAACACCAAGGCTGCAATCTCAGAGAGGTTTTGTTGCAGATCTGGGCACAAGGAGGGCCAATATTACCTTTTCAAAATATCTGATATTTTCATAAAAGAGTTGGGCTTCCTTTTTTTCAGATCTCTGCTTCAGAGGACTTGGACTAGGTAAGCTAAACTTTTAGAGGAGTCAACTCATGTTACGTTTCTCCCACAATGAGGCTCGACCTACACAAATAACTGATAGAAGAGAATATCTGTCGCTCGGGGTTGAAATAAGGGGTCCTTGGTGCTCTCTGAGCTTGACGGTTTTCTTGCAGATGTTTCATTACCCAACTAGGGAACATCATCAGTGCATTGGTAATGAAACGTCTGCAAGAAAGCCACCAAGGACCCCCCAAATAAATAACTGGCATGGGAGAATTTTAACCTGCTGTATTTCCCCATGGTGCAATTCCAGGATTGATCTGTTCACAGTTCTACTATTCCCCACCAAAGCCATTATTTCTGTGGAAACGTTTCTCCTCGTGTGGCTAGCAGGAATGGTTTACTATTAGGGCTGACTTGGGCAGCCCATGAAATTATTTCTTCACTATGATCCCAATCCATTTTTGTTGCGTTAGACTATCTTTTTTCTTTTTGCTTTTTAATATTTCAAGCCAGGGCTAACAGTATGAGACGCCCTGCGGCATGCTCGGCCCTTAAAGCTAAGCAAAACATACTTAGTGTAATTGCTGATTGTATCACCGTCTCTGCTTATCTAGGTTTGTTGACACTGGCTCTCCCCCATCGTGTTCAGATCGCAAAGCATCAAGCTGTAGAAGAGGGATACATATTTTTTTCAGCCTTCCGTACTTTTGTTGAATAAGGAAATATTTTATTGTGGGCCAGAGTGCCCTGGGATCGATTGATCAACGATCGGTCTCTCTCTCTCTCTCTCTCTCTCCCTTTCTCTCTGTCATCTATCTATCTATCTATCTATCTATCTATCTATCTATCTATCTATCTATCTATCTATCTATCTATCTATCTATCTATCTATCTATCTATCTATCTATCTATCTATCTATCTATCTATCATCTCTGTCTCTTTCTCTCTATCCATCTATTTCTCTATCATCTTATCTCTCTCTCCCTTTCTCTTCCATCTGTTTGTCTGTCTGTCTGTCTGTCTGTCTGTCTGTCTGTCTGTCTGTCTGTCTGTCTGTCTGTCTATCTATCTATCTATCATCTTATCTCTCTCTCCCTCTCTCTTCCATCTGTCTGTCTGTCTGTCTGTCTGTCTGTCTGTCTATCTATCTATCTATCATCTTATCTCTCCCTCCCTCCCTCTCTCATCTCTCTCTCTGTCTATCTATCTATCTATCTATCTATCTATCTATCTATCTATCTATCTATCTATCTATCTATCTATCTATCTATCTATCTATCTATCTATCTATCTATCTATCTATCTATCTATATCTATCTATCTATCTATCTATCTATCTATCTATCTATCTATCTATCTATCTATCTATCTATCTATCTATCTATCTATCTATCTATCTATCTATCTATCTATCTATCTACATAAAGAAGTGAATACACAGCAAGCCAAGAAAAACAACAGTCATCCATGTAGCCGTATACATATATATTATGCATATAATAATAATAGTAATAATAATAATAAAGTTGGAAGGGACCTTGGATGTCATCGAGTCCAACCCCCTGCTCAGGCAGGAAACCCTATACCATTTCGGACATGTGGCTGTCCAGTCTCTCTTAAAAACTTCCAAGTGTTGAGCATTCCGCTTCTGGAGGCAGGTTGTTCCACTGGTTAATTGTTCTAACTGTCAGGAATTTCTCCTCAGTTCCAGGTTGCTTCTCTCCTTGACTATTTTCATCCATTACTTCTTTCCTGCCCTCAGGCGCCTTGGAGATAGCTTGACTCCCTCTTCGTTGTGGCAACCCCTGAGATATTGGAATACTGCCTATCATGTCACCCTAGTCCCTTCTTTTCATTAAACAGACATACCCAATTCCCCAAACGTTCCTGATATGCGTTAGCCAGCCCCCTAATCGATCTTTTGCCCTTCTCTGCACTCTTTCTAGAGTCTCAACATCTTTTTTACATCGTGGTGACCAAAACTGGATGCATTATTCCACGTGTGGCCCTTACCAAGGCATTGTAAGTGTATTAATACTTCACGTGATCTTGATTCTATCCTCTGTTAATGCAGAAGCCCAGCACTGTGTTGGCTTTTTGGCAGCTGCAGCACACTGCTGGCTCATATTTAAGTGATTGTCCACTAGGACTCCAAGATCCCTCTCACAGTTACTACTATTGAGCAAGGTACCCCCTATACTATACCTGTACATTTGGTTTTTCTTGCCTAAATGTAGAACCATATACATGGCTAGCTGATATGTTTGCTTGTGCAGACGTAATATATATTTTGGATATGATTATTGTTGTTACTGTTATTCTTTAGATGTATATGCTGCCTGACGTTCGGTGACTGTAGGTATATTATATCACCAATAGTTAGAGACAGATCTTACAGACATGCACACATGCACAAACATGTATTTGAAAACATCTGTATGGTACAGTTTGTTCCCAACTCATGACTACAATTGAGCCTCGAATTTTGGTCCTAAGTCGCTGCAGACATAAGTCGCGTCACTACATGACTGGACTTGATTTTATGACTCTTTTTGTGATGGTCATAAAGTACGTCACCATGTTGTTAAGCCAATCACGAGGTTGTTAATTGAACGAGGTTGTCGTAAGTCCAAACCCAGCTTATCCAATGGTCTTTTTTTTTTTGCTGGAAAGTGACAAAAATTTATAAAATGTGATCACGTGATTATGGGATCGTGGGCGCTCTTTAAGAAGAGACTAGACAATCACCTGTCTGAGACGGTGTAGGTTCTCCTGCTTAAGTAGGGGGCTGGACTAGAAGACCTCCAAGGTCCCTTCCAGCTCTATTCTATAATAATCTATAAATGGTCATAAATGAGAACTGGTTGCCAAGCACATTAAATGAGATTGTGTGACCACTGGGGGTGGTGTGGTAGTTGTAACTTTGAAGATGGGTTGTAAGTGTCTTTTTTGGAGTCCATTGTAACTTTGAACAGTCATTAAGTGTAAGTTGAGGATTAGTTGTAGTTTGATTTGAGAAGCTTTCTCTCACAACTAAATTTTATCTCTACCTGCAGGTTTCATTATGTCAAAAACATAATGTCAGTATATAACTAGGCATTTGTTTGCTTTCCTGCCCCAAATTGTGCATATTAGCAATTAAGCAAAGTTTTATGGTTGCAGACATTGGTTTTCATTAAAAAGGCTTCAGGTTATGCCACGGTCTAGTATAATTTAATGAGAAATGATGTGATTAGGATGCAACCTTCAAAAATCTTGACTGATGTTAAATTCTTAGTTTGATTTTCCCCACACACTTACCCTGGAAAAATAGCTGATGGTAGGAAATTAAAAGAAACATTCTATTAGCCAAATGGCTTAGAGATCCTTTGTACCAAAACAAAAAGCCCACCGGTATTTGTATATTAAATATATATTATGCAGCTTTTTTTCAAAGCTCAACACCCCCATCCCAAGAATAGCAACAAATATTTCTGCAAGAGCACCTTAGGTATATTTATTATATTGTTATATAAGACTAGTTGTGTGGGTATGAAGTTTAAATGTGTTTATGTGTGTATGAGGGGGGAGGAGGGAGGGAGAGAGAGAGAGAGAGAAAGAGGAAAGAAAGAGAGAGAAAGAGGGAGAGAGGGAGAGAAAGAAAGCTAGAGGGAGGGAGAGAGAGAAAGAGAGAGAGAGGGGAGAGAAAGAAAGTGAAGAAAGGGAGAGAGAAAAAGCTAGAGGGAGGGAGGGAAAGAGAGAAAGAGGGGGAGAGAAAAAGAGGGAGAGAAATAAAGCTAGAGGGAGGGAGAGAAAGAAAGATAGAGGGAGGGGAGAGAGAAAAAAGAGGGAGAGAGAAAAAGAAAGAGGGAGAGAAAAAAGCTAGAGGGAGGGAGGGAGGGAAAGAGAAAGAGAGAGAGAGAAAAAGAAGGAGAGAGGGAGAGAAAGAAAGAGGGAAGGAGGGAGAGAAAGAAAGAGGGAGAGGAGAGAGAAAGAGAGATAGAAGAAAGAGGGAGAGAGAAAAAGAAAGAGGGAGAGAAAGAAAGCTAGAGGGAGGGAGGGAGGGAAAGAGAAAGAGGGAGAGAGAAAAAGGAGAGAGGGAGAGAAATAAAGCTAGAGGGAGGGAGAGAAAGAAAGATAGAGGGAGGGGAGAGAGAAAGAAAGAGAGAAAAAAGAGGGAGAGAAAAAAAGCTGGAGGGAGGGAGGGAAAGAGAAAGAGGGAGAGAGAAAAAGAAGGAGAGAGGGAGAGAAAGAAAGAGGGAAGGAGGGAGAGAAAGAAAGATGGAGAGGAGAGAAAGAGAGAAGAAAGAGGGAGAGAGAAAAAAGGGAGAGAAAGAAAGCTAGAGGGAGGGAGGGAGGGAAAGAGAAAGAGGGAGAGAGAAAAAGAAGGAGAGGGAGAGAAAGAAAGAGGGAAGGAGGGAGAGAAAGAAAGAGAGGGAGGGGAGAGAGAAAGAGAGATAGAAGAAAGAGGGAGAGAGAAAAAGAAAGAGGGAGAGAAAGAAAGCTAGAGGGAGGGAGGGAAAGAGAAAAAGAGAGGGGGGAGAGAGAATGACCCATGCAATTGATAAAAATTGTAACAATGATAATGCCATATAAAAATTAACCAATCAGCAGCAAAACTTGGCATCTGCATCTATTTATCAGCATTATCAGACAGAGTAATTTATTTATTGCACCCAAAACATCTGTCCGAGCATTGAGGATAGTGCCACCTCGTTGACTTTAATAATCAGGCAGGAATGTAAGAGGAAGCTGTGCTAAGTCTTCAAGGACTTTAAATGCAAGAGCGATATTTTGATTTGATTTGGTGAAGTTTTGCAGAAAGATTGAGAGGGGAAAAAAATTATAGCAGGGCTTGTATCAATTTTCTGCTGACTAGGGGATTATGGGAATTGAAATCTACACACCTTCAGGTTGTCAAAGTTGAGAAACACTGTTCCAAATTGTTGACATAAGAGGACCATCCTTCAAATTTCACTTTCTGTTATGACACCCCAGAGAGTAATCTGAACTTTTTATTTGCTTTTATTGTGTCCTTCAGTATTCCAAGCCCATGTACAAAACTACATATTTATTCCCCAGCCTCCAATTTAGCACTCAAGATTGACCAAGATAGATGATAGATAGATGATAGAAAATAATATTAATAATAATATTAATAATAATATTAATAATAATATTAATATTAATAATAATATTAATAATAATAATAATAATAATAATAATAATAATAATAATAATAATAATAATAATAATAATAATAATAATAATAATAATAATAATAATAATAATAATAATAATAATAAGTTGGAAGGAACCTTGGAGGTCATCTAGTCCAACCCCCTGCTCAGGCAGGAAACCCTATACCATTTCGGACAAATGGCTGTCCAGTCTCTTCTTAAAAACTTCCAGTGTTGGAGCATTCACCGCTTCTGGAGGCAGGTTGTTCCACTGGTTAATTGTTCTAACTGTCAGGAAGTTTCAGTTCCAGGTTGCTTCTTTCCTTGACTAGTTTCCATCCATTACTTCTTGTCCTGCCCTCAGGCGCCTTGGAGAATAGCTTGACTCCCTCTTCTTTGGGGCAGCCCCTGAGATATTGGAACACTGCTATCATGTCCCCCCTTGTCTTTCTCTTCATTAAACTAGACATACCCAATTCCAGCAGCCGTTCTTTATAGATAAATAGATAGATGTTTGTGTGTGTGTGTGTGTGTGTGTATGTGTGTGTGTGTGTGTGTGTGTGTGAGAGAGAGAGAGAGAGAGAGAATTTTTGTCTAATGGTTAAGACATCACTGTTATGGTTCCGAAGGAAGAGGCTTTTAGAAACTGGGAGACCGTAAATTCTAGTTTCAACTTAGCCATAAAAGCCAGCTGGGTGACTTTGGTCCAGTCACTCTTTCTCAACATCTTACCAGGTTGTTATTGTAGGGAAAATAGGAAGAGGAAGGTGTGTTGGATATGTTTTCCGCCTTGAGTTAGTGTGGATGCATTAATAGAGGGATAGAATCAAGATCACTTGAAGTGTTAGTACCACTTTATAAGACCTTGGTAAGATCACACTTGGAATATTGCATCCAGTTGCCACACTGTAAAAAAGATGTTCAGACTCTAGAAAGAGTCCAGAGAAGAGCAACAAAGATGATTAGGGGGTATGGAAGCTAAAACATATGAAGACCAAGGCATATACAAAAAGAGAAGGCCAAAGAATATGAGGCAGACCCAGAAGAAGATGGAGAGATAACAGTAAAGACACAATACAGCAGCATCAAATAACAATGACTTGAGGCTGCCAGAAGTGAAAAACTAGAACTTTGTGTTTCCCTTGACACCTGAAGTGATAAAGGAGGAGGAGGAGGAGGAGGAGGAGGAGGAGGAGGAGGAGCTGAAGTAGAAGCCCTGGAAAGTTTGCCGAGAAGAACAACAAAGATGATTAGAAGACTGGAAGATAAAACATATGAAGAATGGTTGCAGGAATTGGGTGTGTCTAGTTTAATGGAAAGAAGAACTAGGGGAGACATGATAGAAGTCTTCCAATATCTAAGGGGCTGCCACAAAGAAAAGAGGGTCAACTTATTTTCCAAAGACCAGAAAGTAAAACAAGAAACAATGGATGGAAACTAACCAAGGAGAGAAGCAACCTAGAAGAAATTTCCTGACAGTGAGAACAATCAACCAGTGGAATGGTGTAGGAAGACAGCACCCACCCCCACAGAAAGAAATATTTTGGGGATATTAAAAAAAAAGCAGAATCTATTTCCCCAAAGGAATAATAGAAAATCTTAGGCAGAACACCCCTCTCAAGTCTCTCTGCCCCAAGCAGAGGCCAGGTCTGTAGAAATGTAGATTTGATAATCCTTTCAGAAAGACTGGAGCCAGGAAGCTTAGAGCTGATGGGATTAGAAAGACAAAGATCCCTAGAACCAACAACCGCTCACCCAAAAAATCCAACACAGGACATAGTCATCAGCTACAGCCCCAGGGAAGCAGGACATGACCTTTAGGACATAATAGGATTAACCATTTGAATACCAGAAGGGCACACTGAACCTCAGGTCAAAGTTCATGCCACAGGAACAACTCCAAACACAAAAGCCCAAGAAGGTATAAAAACCCACCACTCCCAGCTCCATGTGGTCAGCGACCCCAGAAACATGCTGCTGTCACTGAGATTTCTGGCAACTAAATAAACAAGAACCTTCTTTCTAAAGCAGTCTCCATTTTGTTTATTCCCGGCTTGGACTGGACCCTGATGAAGATTTTTCTTTCAACGATGGCTTGCCTATTCTCCAAAGCACCTGAAGGCAGAAAAATAAGCAACGGATGAAGCTAATCAAACCACTCTGTTTCCACAGGTGTAAATATGTGTAAATGTATGAGGCATAGTATAGAGAAGTGTGTGAACTTCGTTTCTTCGCAGTATTCTAAGGATCCCATTCACTCTTTTCTTCCTTACTGGAAGGAACGGCAAAACCCGAAGATAAAAATACACTCCATTTCTGTCTACTTGAATATGAAAGAATTTCTTGCATGACTGGAAAACCTGCAGGTGTGAAATTTGGTGGGCTTTGCTATTAGAAGTCCATCATCACAAATCCTTCTTTGACTAGTCCTATTAGAGAGCTTTAAACGGAGGAGTGGAAAGAAAGGGGGGGGGGAAGGCTTTTATCCACTTTTATCAAAGCAGTGCTAATTGAGTTTAAAAAGAGAGGAGTTATTTGAATCGCAAGCTGATTTTTTTTCTCGTCGTCCTGCAAACAGCATTGGGTAGGCTATTTATCTTTTATCATAAAGGCTACTCTGCTGCTATCAGCATCATATATTATCCATAGGGCAGCAATATATATTTTCCAGAGCAGAGCAAGACAGGGCTATCAAGCAAAATGGCAAGGGTGTAGAAGTCTGTGGAAGGACAATTTCAAGACTTCAGATCCATATAGCCATAGCAGATGCAGCCATCTCCATATTCACAGAAAATGTATTTTCCAAGTAGATATACTGACTACTCAAACTCCTTAATTCAGTTGTAGTGGTTAAGGTGCTGACCTAGAAATTAGGAGACTATGAATACTAATCCCGCTTTAGGCAAGAAAGGCTGCTGGGTGACTTTGGGCCAGTCACCAGGAGACTGTGAGTTCTAGTAATAATAATAATAATAATAATAATAATAATAATAATAATAATAATAATAATAATAATAATAATAATAATAATAATAATAATAATAATAATAATAATAATAATAATAAAAGAAGAAGAAGATAGTAGTAACTCAATAGTAGTAACAATCACTTAAATATGAGTGGACAATCACTTAAATATGAGCCAGCAGTCTGCTGCAGCTGCCAAAAAAGGCTGCATTAACAGAGGCTTAGAATCAAGATCACGTGAAGTATTAATACCACTTTACAATGCCTTGGTAAGGCCACACTTGGAATACTGCATCCAGTTTTGGTCACCACGATGTAAAAAAGATGTTGAGACTCTAGAAAGAGTGCAGAGAAGGGCAACAAAGATGATTAGGGGACTGGAGGCTAAAGCATATCAGGAACGGTTTGCTGGAATTGGGTATGTCTAGTTTAATGAAGAGAAGGACGAGGGGGGACATGATAGCAGTCTTCCAATATCTCAGGGGCTGCCACAAAGAAGAGGGAGTCAAGCTATTCTCCAAAGCACCTGAAGGCAGGACAAGAAGCAACGGATGGAAACTAATCAAGGAGAGAAGCAACCTAGAACTAAGGAGAAACGTCCTGACAGAACAATTAACCAGTGGAACAACCTGCCTCCAGAAGCGGTGAATGCTCCAACACTGGAAGTCTTTAAGAAGAGACTGGGCAGCCATTTGTCCGAAATGGTATAGGGTTTCCTGCCTGAGCAGGGGGTTGGACTAGATGACCTCCATGGTCCCTTCCAACTTTATTATTATTATTATTATTATTATTATTATTATTATTATTATTATTATTATTATTATTATTATTATTATTATTATTATTATTATTATTATTATTATTAGGAGGAGGAGGAGGAGGAGGAGGAGGATCTTTGATGCTTTCGGAGCTTTGTTGTTTTCTTGCAAACGTTTCATTACCCAACTAGGTAACATCATCAATGCTAGGAAGAGGGAGGAAGAGGAAGAGGAGGACAAGGAAGAGGAGGACAAGGAAGAAGAGTAAGAGGAGGAGGAAGAGGAGGGAGAGAGTGTGTGTGTGTGTGTGTTGTGTATAGTTAATGCTGAGGACTAGATTAAAGTTTAAACAGACAGCAAATCAAACATTACATTTTTCATCTGAAATAAAGGCTGCTGAAGTGTGTGCGCATTATTGAGATTTAGTACCCGTGCATAAGGCGAGCAGCGGTGACTTACTTATTTCTTATAAGGTTTCAGTATTTGGAGGCAGCATCAACAGTGAAGATCAGAGGAGCGTGCAGCTCACTATCAAGTTGTTTGCCTGTGGGAAATGTGGCTTCCAACATGCAGACCTACCTTTGAATAAGGTCCTTTTCCCTTCGCTCAGGTTTACTGTTAGGAGAACTGCTGGGGTGAGTTGGAAGAAATTAGAAATTGTGGGGAGGAACAGTTTCAAGAATGATTTCTTGCGATTTAAGTGGAGATTAGTGCACACTGTCTCTTAAAGGGCACAAAAAGGATATTTCTAACAGGATTAGGAATGAACAAACACAGAGAGAATGGGCTCTGCCTTTCTATTATTGTACAGGTTTGTCTGTGTCCTTTTGATTGGCAGCCACTATTCGGAGCTCAATACAGATAGTCCTCGACTTACACCATAGTGGAGCTCAGGGTTTCCGTCATAAGACATGACGGTCGTAAGACAAGGCATCCACGTGACCAACTCGACTTTACAACTTTTTTGCCGTGGTGGTTAAGTGAACATTACGGTCATATAACAAATGTGGTGGTCGTTAAGCGAATCCATTCTTTCTTATGGGCGCTATTGCTGGGAACAAGCAAAAAAGTCATAAATCACGGTCACATGATGTAAAGTGTTGCAACCAGACATATAAGTGAGTCAAGAGGCTGAAATGCAGTCATGTGAGTGCAGGGTGTGTGTGTGTGTGTGTGTGTGTGTTGCCATCGGGACTCCAGAAGCGGATCATAAGTAGCTTTCTTTTTTTGGGGGGGGGGGTCCTTCGTAACTTTAAAGAGTCACAAACTGACTGGTTGTTAAGTGAGGACAACCTGTAAAGAGTCACAAACTGACTGGTTGTTAAGTGAGGACAACCTGTACACAAACAAACATGTATCTCCCCTGAATGCAAGGAACCATATAGAAGTAGTTTGCAGAATAGCAGAGTTGGAAGGGACCTTTGAGGTCTTCTAGTCCAACCCCCTTGCTCAAGCAGGAGACCTTATTATACCATTTCAGACAAATGGTTGTCCAATCTCTTCTTAAAAGCTTCCAGTGTTGGAGCACCCATGAACTTCTGGAGGCAAGTCGTTCCACTGATTAATTGCTCTAACTCAAGAGGTCCCCAACCTTATGGGCACCAGGGACCGGTTCCGTGGAGAAAGGTTTTTCCGCAGGTCAGAGGGTGCGTGGTTTTGTGTGCTGCCTGCATCCTGTGGATGGGGCTTTGCTTGTTTGTGCAGACTGACTGCTGGCATGCCACAGCCCGGTACCGGTCCACGGACTGGGGATTGGGGACCCCTGCCCTAACTGACAAGGAAATTTCTCCTTAGTTCTAGGTTGCTTCTCTCCTTGATTAGTTTCCATCTGTTGCTTCTCGTCCTGCCTTCAGGTGCTTTGGAGAATAGCTTGACTCCCTCTTCTTTGTGGCAACCCCTGAGATATTGGAACACTGCTATCATGTCATCCCCTGGTCCTTCTCTTCATTAAACTAGACATACCCAATTCCAGCAACTGTTCTTTATATGTTTTAGCCTCCAGTCCCCTAATCTCTGCAATCTTTCCAAGGCTGCTGCTCTTCCTCCTCCTCCTCCTCCTCCTCCTCCTCCTCCTCCTCCCCTCCTCCTCCTCCTCCTCCTCCTCCTCCTCCTCCTCCTGCTCCACTGCTGCTTCAGGTATCAAGGGAGATACATCGTGGTGACCAAAACTGGATGCAATATTCCGAGTGTGATCTTATGATATTTCCCTTTCCAAGACATTTTTCTGACTCCACCTACTAGCCTTAGAGCCCTGGAAATCTTTGAAAGGGGGGGGGGGTTCCCATCAAAGTACTAACCAGGTCTACTTCTGTGCAACACACATACATATATACACACACAGAGACACCAGGTGGAGCTTGGCTGGTGGCCATTGTCTTTACCTCTTAGGCTTTACTTAGCTTCCAGCTGCAGACAATTGCCTTAAAAGTCAAGCCACTTTAAAAATAATCACTGTAAAATATCCTGCTTGTCATTTCAAACAGACAGCTTGGCCTTTATCACGGATTGTTCCAAATCCAGACTTTTTTCTCATCTTGCAGGGGTATCGATCTTCAGTCATGGAGTAAACAGGCCCAATTTGCTGCTGTTTCTGCACTAACAAAATAAGCCAGCGCATGCTGGAAAGCAGTCCCGCATTCATTCCCGGTTGATCAGGGCTTCTTGCAGAGGTTGCGTTGCAAGGCTCCCCTGTGGAGAAAAGTAAAGCCAAACTCCATCATCACATCCTCAACCTATGACTTTGAGCCCGGTTGACTGTTACATAACTGTATAACTTACAATTATTGTTACAGGTTGCAATGGTCGTTGAGCGAGTCATCAAATGAGTGATTTTATGATCTTTTTTTTTTTAAAGAAGTTGTTGTTGTGGGGAAAATCAGCTTCTGGAAATGTCCTACACTAGAGGCAGTGGTGGGATTCAGTCAGTTCGCACCAGTTCGGCAGAACCGGGAGCTAATTGTTTTGTTGCCCAGGCCCGGAATGGACTTCCGGAAGCGGCATCCACACAGAGAACCGGTTGTTCACATATTTGAATCCCACCCCTGACCAGAGGTCTCCAAATTTAGAAAAAATAACAGAATAACAGAGTTGGAAGGGACCTTGGAGGTCTTCTAGTCCAATCCCCTGCTCGAGTAAGAAACCCTATACCATTTCAGACCAATGGCTGTCCAGTCTCTTCTTAAAAACTTCCAGTGTTGGAGCATTCACCGCTTCTGGAGGCAGGTTGTTCCACTGATTAATTGTTCTGACTGTCAGGAAATTTCTCCTTAATTCTAAGCTCCTTCTCTCCTTGATGAGTTTCCATCCGTTGCTTCTTGTCCTGCCTTCAGGTGCTTTGGAGAATAGATTGACCCCCCCCTCTTCCTTGTGGCAGCCCCTCAAATATTGGCTGGCTGGCTGGGGAATTCTGCGAGTTGAATTTCACAAGTTTTAAAGTCACCAAGTTTGGAGACCCCTGCCCCACATGCTTTTTGAACAACTGCACAGATTGTAAGCAGAAGTTCTCTTTGATATCTTCTGTCTTCTCTTTGCTGTGCTTAGGGTGTCCCATTCTGATATTTGGATTCTAGATAATATATCACGGTTTAATAATAATAACAATAATAAAGTTGGAAGGGACCTTTGAGGTCATTGAGTCCAACCTCCTGCTCAGGCAGGAAACCCTATACCATTTCGGACAAATGGCTGTCCAGTCTCTTCTTAAAAACTTCCAGTGTTGGAGCATTCACCGCTTCTGGAGGCAGGTTGTTCCACTGGTTAATTGTTCTAATTGTCAGGAAGTTTCTCCTCAGTTCCAGGTTGCTTCTCTCCTTGATTACTTTCCATCCGTTGCTTCTTGTCCTGCCCTCAGGCGCCTTGGAGAATAGCTTGACTCCCTCTTCTTTGTGGCAACCCCTGAGATATTGGAATACTGCTATCATGTCACCCCTAGTCCTTCTTTTCATTAAACTAGACATACCCAATTCCAGCAAACGTTCCTGATATGCTTTAGGTTTGCCAAGGAGGATCCATCCTATGTTCAAAGTTCCAAGAAAGTAGGAGGATTAGAGGAAATTTATTTTGCAAGGAGAACTTGAATTCCAGATGGCCTGAGATTGGCTAACATTCTTACTGATCTTAATGGCATCCAGGCATCTGTCTCACTTTATCAATGTAACATTAATGACCCTTCTGTTGGGCAGAAGGACATTTGATTTCATTTCTTGGCTTCTCAGTATACACAGAACATCAAATCCATCACCACAGCCAATATATAATAATATTTTAGAATTCCACAGAGATGCATACGAAGTGAATAAACAAATTGCCCGGTTGTTGTGATTAAGATTTTAACAAATGCTAGAAACCATTGGAAGAATGCCTAATGATGTTTTTCTCAATGAAAAGTTACTGAAAAGTTAATGGGGTCTTACTGGCTGATATTACATATCAGAGCAGCTCTCTGTCTTCTATCTATCTATTTACCATTTGCCGTTCTTCCCAAAAGCCTTAGGTTTCCAGATTAAAAATAGCAGCATCAAATTCAGATTCAAGCTCTTAGTACTGGGTAGTTGACAGTCAACTTCATATGACAACAAAATCATGGTGATCCAGAGAAGGAAAAAGAAGGATTTCAGTGTGACGTTTCACTGTGGAATCACACCCATGCACCCCTCTCTAGAATGTGACACAAGAATAGGCTGCCAGATCAGGCTAAGGGCCATCTTAATCCAACAGTCATCTGGCAAGGTTTGATAAATAAGAATAATAGAATTGGAAGGGACCTTGGAGGTCTTCTAGCCCAACCCCCTGCTCAAGCAGGAAACCCTATACGAGTGATGTCGAATCTTTTAGAGACCGAGTGCCCAAACTGCAACCCAAAACCCACTTATGCATCGTCGGGTGCCGGGTGGGTGTGGCCCATTGGCTGGGTGTGGCCAATTGGGTGGGTGTGGCCCATTGGATGGGCATGGCTGCGGTGGTAACGGCAGACTGGGTGGGACTAAAAAGTTCAATCAATCAATTCCAACTTTGCAAGATCTTTTTTTTTCCCACGAGAAGTTGAAATTGACTCATTGATTGAACCTTTTTTTTTTTTTTTTTGCACACGGCGGCGGAGGCCTAAAGCGAAAAGGTTTTATAAAACCCAGCTGAAGGCCTAGGACTGGGGCGACGGCGCGCATGCCCACAGAGAGGGCTCTGAGTGCCGCCTCTGGCACCCGTGCCATAGGTTCGTCACCACTGCCCTATACCATTTCAAACAAATAGCTGTCTACGCTTTTCTTAAAAACCTCCAGTGTTGGAGCATCCACAGCTTCTGGAGGCAGGTTGTTCCTCTGATTAATTGTTCTCATTGTCAGGAAATTTTTCCTTAGTTCTAGGTTGGTTCTCTCCTTTTGCAACTTTCTGACAAGCAAAGTCAATGGGGAAGCCAGATTCACTTAACAACTGTGTTACTAACTTAACAACTGCAGTGTTCGCTTAACAACTGTGGCAAGAAAGGTCGTAAACCCGGGGCAAAATTCACTTAGCAACTGTCTCGCTTAGCAACAGAAATTTTGGGCTCAATTGTGGCCGTAACTCAAGGACTACCTGTAGTATAATTTGGATTGCAGCAGTAAGTAGGTGTTTTGCCTCTTCCCAGTTCTAGGAATGCGTGAATTACTTCCAGGTTATCCTTTCATTTGCACCAATGGAAGAAATCGGCACATCTGCCTTAGAAATCTACAATATTGCAAAGGATTCTGGGTGTTGTCTGGAACAAAGGAGAATAAACAAGATTTCAGGGCTGCAAGATTTCACTCCAAAGTTCCCCAACCGTCTCCAGTTACAATATTATAATTACAGCAGGCAGAAATGGCTGCCTTCAGGGGGTGATAGGAAAGGCCAGGTGGTGCCTATGAGATTGTGATTGAAGCTCTACCCATGTGCACCCCCCAAAATGGCAGAGCTTCAGACACACCGTTGTGGCTGCCACCTTGACCTTTTTAACCATACTGTGTGGCGATCCCTGCTATTTTGTGTTGCCATTCACGATAATAGCCTGCAGATAAGTATAACGCCTTGATAAGACCACCCTTGGAATATTGCATCCAGTTTTGGTCGCCATGATATTCAAAAAGATGTTGAGGGCCTAGAAAGAGTGCAGAGAATTGCAGTAAAGATGATTAAGGAGGGGGCTGGAGGCTAAAACATATGAAGAACGGTTGCAGGAATTGGGTATGCCTAGTTTAATGAAAAGAAGGATTAGGGGTGACATAATAGCAGTCTTCTAGTACTTAAGAGGCTGTCACAAAGAAGAGAGAGGGTCAACCTATTCTCCAAAGTACCTGAAGGCAGGACAAGAAGCAACGGATGGAAACTAATCAAGAAAAGAATCAACCTAGAACTGAGGAAAATTTTCCTGATTGTTAGAACAATTAATCAGTGGAACGACTTGCCTCCAGAAGTTATGGGTACTCCATCACTGGAGGTTTTTTTAGAAGTGATTGTACAACGACTTGTCTCCTGCTTGAGCAGGCGGTTGGACTAGAAGACCTCCAAGGTCCCTTCCAACTTTATTATTATAATGAAGAACAGTTGCAGGAATTGGGTATGTCCAATCTAGTGAAAAGAAGGACCAGGGGATGACATGATAGCAGTGTTCCAATATCTCAGGGGTTGTCACAAAGAAGAGGGAGTCAAGCTATTCTCCAAAGCACCTGAAAGCAGAACAAGAAGCAATGGGTGTAAACTGACCAAGGAGAGAAGCAACATAGAACTAAGGAGAAACGTCCTGACAGAACAATTAACCAGTGGAACAACCTGCCTCCAGAAGCGGTGAATGCTCCAACACTGGAAGTCTTTAAGAAGAGACTGGACAGCCATTTGTCTGAAATGGTATAGGGTTTCCTGCCTGAGCAGGGGGTTGGACTAGATGACCTCCAAGGTCCCTTCCAACATTATTATTATTATTGAGGATCATCGCACAGTCAGCCAGATGTTCAGACTGGATTTGGCATTTTTGTCTACCTATCAAGTCCTTCCCAAGGACCTGGGATAAGCAGATGTGGATGTTTGATGGTATTACAGTTGTTGTTGTTGTTGTTGTTGTTATTATTATTATTATTATTATTATTATTATCATCATCTCTGCTATTCTGTGATATTTTGTTTGTTGCATCTCTTTGTTAAAGTATTACTTCCTGGTGCCTAAACTTGTATGCTATTACAGAGATGCCAATAGCATTTGTGAGCTTATGACAATTACGTGCCCGATTTGGGCAGGTCACAACTGGCCCCGATCACGCCTAGAGACAACTTTGCTTTTAGTGATGATTGCTTCTATTGATTTGTTTGTGCGTTAGCGTCTTCCTGCAAGGCTAAGTCATTAGGTCAATGTTGCTGAACAAATTAGATATTCCACAGCAGCTGGGATGGTCATTAGAAAGGATTCTAGTACAATGCCATTCAGTGCGAGATGGATGTAATGCTCGAGGGTTCAGTTGAGTTTCTCTTCCCTCCGATGGCAGTTTTAAATCCCTACAGGGCAATTTGCAAAAAGTGGGAAAATGCGAAGTTGGGATAGAAACACAAGAGGTCAAAATCGAGGCCGGTTTAAAATCCAAAGAGAACTGCTTCTCAAAGAAGCATGGAGTAAAAAGACGACCCACTATAGTTCCCCTTGGGATTGTGCAAATCAAAAGAACAGGTTTAACATGCACATATATATACACACACATATACTGTGCATACTGAAATTCCTACAGCGTGTCAGATATCCTGGCTATGCTGGATGCTGTCTAAAAATGATCAGATATAATCAGACAGTCCAGATTCACATGGCTTGTTATCTTGAAGTCTGACAGATAAGAGAATTATCTCTTTAGGGTATGTCTTTCAGCCTTCTTGCAATGATTCACGGGTTTATTTAAACACCAAGCAAATCACTCCTATTTCTGAGACATTTCTAATCAATTTTATCCAGTTATGACAATTTCCTCCAAAAGTTTCAAAGGACCTTTTGCCAGAAAGATGTGTCCATAATGTATTTGATTTAAATAATTAGGTTTTGTATGAAATATCTGGCTACGTTCTTATCCTGTACTAAAATTTCTTTGTTTTAGGCTGATCTTCAATCTAGCCTGTGTTTTGAGTAAAATCCGTTTCTAGAAAGAGATGTTCATATGGCAATTTCTTCAATCTTCCCAAGGCCTTTTTAAAAAAAATTCTGAAAGCTTATTCTTTTACGGCGAGCTATATTACAGCTATATTTACAGGAGCTATATTAAAATAAGAATTGATTCAAGAACAACTTGCCTCCAGAAGTTGTGAATGCTCCAAAACTCTTCTTTTACGAAGAGATTGGACAACCATTTGTCTGAAATGCTATAGGGTTTCCTGCCTGAGCAGTGGGTTGGACTAGAACAGGGCTTTTCAACCAGTGGTACGGGTACCACCTGTGGTACATTGGCACCTGGCAGGTGGTACGCGACCATCCTAGAAAAGTGGTAACAGGGGAGGGGAATGAGCTGAACCGGTGGCAGCACTGCACACGCCTGAGCGAGAGATGGCTGGAGCTGCAGGGCTATCAGGGCTCAGCGGAAGCGCCAGGATCAGCGCCAGGCTCCAGCTGGAGCTTGGCGCTGATCCTGGCGCTTCTGCTGAGCCCAGAAGAAGAGCCGATCAGCTGGAATGTTGCAGCATCTCCAGGGTCTTGTGATTTACATTCAGATGCTTGGCAACTGATTCATATTTATGACGGCGGTCACAGTGTCCCAGGGTCATGTGAAGTGACCAAAACCTGCTGCAACCACCCAGCAGATGGGGGGAATAAAAACCAAACACCCCCCCACCCACCCCCACTGCCAATCCTCAACAGAAATGCTCACAACAATGAAAACCTCGAACAGGAGGAAGAGCGCCGCCGGGTGGGCAGGCAGGTGTCTTGCTCGGCTGTGGCTTGTAAGTGCCATTGTAACTTCGAACAGTCACTAAGCGAACTGTTGTAAGTCGAGGACTACCTGTACTTTATCACTTTTTTCCTTTTTTTTTTTTGGTCATCAAGTTTTTGACACCTTTCTAGGCGACTGGTGGTACTCGGATGTTGCCATATCCTAAAAGTGGTACAATGGGTGAAAAGGTTGAAAAGCCCTGGACTAGAAGACCTCCAAGGTGCCTTCTAACTCTGTTTATTCTATTCTATTCTATTCTATTCTATTCTATTCTATTCTATTCTATTCTATTCTATTCTATTCTATTCTATTCTATATTTGCTATTCTATTCTATTCTATTCTATTCTATTCTATTCTATTCTATTCTATTCTGTTCTATTCTATTCTATTCTATTCTATTCTATATTTGCTATTCTATTCTATTCTATTCTATTCTATTCTATTCTATTCTATATTTGCTATTCTATTCTATTCTATTCTATTCTATTCTATTCTATTCTATTCTATTCTATTCTATTCTATTCTATTCTATTCCTATTCTATTCTATTCTATTCTATATTTGCTATTCTATTCTATTCTATTCTATTCTATTCTATTCTATTCTATATTTGCTATTCTATTCTATTCTATTCTATTCTATTCTATTCTATTCTATTCTATTCTATTCTATTCTATTCTATTCTATTCTATTCTATTCTATTCTATTCTATTCCATTCTATTCCTATTCCTATTCTATTCTATTCTATTCTATTCTATTCTATATTTGCTATACTATTCTATTCTATTCTGTTCTGTTCTATTCTATTCTATTCTATTCTATATTTGCTATTCTATTCTATTCTATTCTATTCTATTCTATTCTATTCTATTCTATTCTATTCTATTCTATTCTATTCTATTCTATTCTATTCTATTCTATTCTATTCTATTCTATTCTATTCCTATTCTCTTCTATTCTATTCTATTCTATATTTGCTATTCTATTCTATTCTATTCTATTCTATTCTATTCTATTCTATTCTATTCTATATTTGCTATTCTATTCTATTCTGTTCTGTTCTATTCTATTCTATTCTATTCTATTCTATTCTATTCTATTCTATTCTATTCTATTCTATATTTGCTATTCTATTCTATTCTATTCTATTCTATTCTATTCTATTCTATTCTATTCTATTCTATTCTATTCTATTCTATTCTATTCTTCTCAAGTGATCCTGTGCTTCAAGACTGATCTCAGAAAGTACTTCAGACTGCATAGGAGCACAACCTGCCCCCAGAAGCTGTGAATGCTCCAACACTGGAGGTTTTTAAGAAGAGACTGGACAGCCATTTGTCTGAAATGGTACTATAGGGTTTCCTGCCTGAGCAGGGGGTTGGACTAGAAGACTTCCAAGGTCCCTTCCATCATCATCATCATCATCATCATCATCATCATCATCATCATCATCATCATCATCATCATCATTATATTATTATTATTATTATTATTATTATTATTATTATTATTATTATTATTATTATTATTATTATTATTATTATTATTATTATTATTATTATTATTATTATTATTATTATTATTATTATTATTACAAATATAGCATTTGTTTGCTACATCTGAATGAGGTTCCTTAGGATGTTACAAGCAGGTTTTGCAATTTTCGGTGAGCCTCTGAACTGCTGGCGAGCTGTATAATTTCACTCTCAAAACATAGATTTTTTTTTTTTATTGCCTATGATTGGAACCAGACGTCTTGAGCTATTAGGAGGTTTGGAAAATTTAATTAGCAAATAAATAAACGAACCACAGAAATATCACCCTAACACAGCAGAACCAGAATGAAAGCATCTCTCTTAATTATCTTCCCTTTCCAGTAAAATGTAATCCATCACCTGTATGGTCTTGTGTTTATAAAGTGGGTTTGAAAATGGGGTTTTTCTTTCTTTCCTTTGTATATATAATGCTTGAGTTCATTCCTGAAGCTTGTAAAATATTATTGAAAGTGAATTTGAAAATGATGTATGTTAAGAGGAAGTTTAAAAAAAAAGAAAGATATTTGTTGACTTTACAAGTACTTTTAAAGAAAAGTTTAGTGTTTTAAAATGAAAAGGTTTTTTAACTTTAAGAATTTGAAAAAGTACAGGTAAGTGCTCGACTTATAACCACAACGGAGCCCAACATTTCTGTTGCCGGATGAGACAATTGTCAAGTGAGTTTTGCCCCATTTCTTGTTACAGTTGTTAAACGAATCGCTGCAGTTGTTAAGTTCGTAACACAGTTGTAAAGTGAATCTGGCTTCCCCCATTGACTTTGCTTGTCAGAAGGTCACAAAAGGGGATCACGTGATCCCGGGATCCTGCAACTGTCATACCTGTCAGGGTAAATACATGCCAGTTATCAAGTGCCTGAATTTTGATCCATGTGACCACGAGGATGTTGTGAAAAGTGTGAAAAACAGTCATACAGTAAGTCCCTTTTTTCAGTGTGGTTCAAACAGTCACTAAGTGAACTGTTGTAAGCCGAGGACTGTCTGTATAGTGAATTCTGTCAATATCAATGATGATACTGTAAAAAGATTAACAAGTGCAAACAGAAATATATATATTAATAGAATAGAGCTGGAAGGGACCTTGGAGGTCTTCTAGTCCAGCCCCCTGCTCAAGCAGGAGAACCTATACCATCTCAGACAAGTGACTGTCCAGTCTCTTCTTAAAAACCTCCAGTGATGGAGCACTCACGATTTCTGAAGGCAAGCTGTTCCATTGGTTGAGTGTCCTCACTGTTAGGAAGTTTCTCCTTAATTCAGGTTGCTTCTCTCCTTGAAAAGTTTCCAACCATTGTTTCTTGTCCTATCCTCTGGTGCTTTGGTGAATAACGTGACCCTCTCTTCTTTGTGGCAGCCCCTCAGATACTGGAATACTGCTATCATGTCTCCCCTATTTCTTCTTTTCTTTAGACTAGCCAAACCCAAGTCCCGCAGCCGTTCTTTGTATGTTTTAGTCTCCAGGCCTTTGATCATCTTAGTTGCCCTTCTCTGATTTTTCCCCAAATTCTCAACATCTTTTTTGTGATATAGTGACCAAAATTGGCTGCAGTATTCCAGGTGTGGTCTTACAAGGGTTTTATAAAGCGGTACTAATACGTCGCGTGATCTTGTCTCTTTCTTCTGATTGGTTGGGTGGTGTGTAATATACACCTATGGTAACGTCACTTTTTTTCTCTTTTATATTGATCCATATACACTCTGGAGAGATTTTATCTTGGATCATGTGCATTTCTGTAGATATTCTCTTACCTATAGTGCAACTCCCCCTCCTCTTTTTGTAGACCTGTTTCTTTTGGGCAATTTGTATCCATCCATCAGTCCATTCCATTCATGGGTTTCGTCCCACCAGGTTTTTGTAATGCCAACTACGTCATATCCTCCCTCGTGCTTCTAGTTTGGCTTGTTGGTTCCCCAAGCTTTGAGCATTTGTATATAAGCATTTAAGGCTTTTATGCCTGTTCGTGGGCATGTTTCCTACATCTCCTGATTGTTGTTTGGGTTTTTCTTTTTTCTCGTCTCTGCCTACCTCGTTGTTTGATTTGTTCTCTTGGGATTTATGATTGGTTTTGGGTTCTAGAGATTCTACAGATTGGTCACCCTCCCCCCTCAATTTCAGTTTAAAGCCCTCCTGATGAGTTGGGCCAGTCTTTTTCCGAGTACATTTCCCCCTGTTTTCGTGAGGTGCAGCCCATCCCTTGCCAGGAGTCCTTTGCATAGGGAATGCAGTCCATGATCCAGGAAACCAAAGTTTTCTTGGCGACATCAACCCTTTAGCCAATGGTTTATTTCTAGAATTCTTTTTTCCCCTCAATGGGTGTTGGCCTTTCGTTGCGAGTACGGATGGGAACACTACTTGTGCTCCTAGCTTCTTAACTTTATTGCCTAATTGTTTGTAATCTCTCACTATTGTACTCAGGTTCTTTGTTGTGTCATTCGTCCCAATGTGGAGGAGGAGGAAAGGGTAGTAATCAGTAGGCCTAATTATTTTGGTTATTTTGTTTCCACTGGGAAACCACTTCTTTGTGCTTGAGATGGAACAAAGCAAAATTTTGATTTTGGTTTTGCTGATTAGATAGGTTTGTTGTTATAGAAATGGCTAGTATGTATTATTGCGTAAAAGCAAAAAGCGGAGGCTATAATTATCGTCTGTGCTAAAAAGAGTGGGAAGTCCATGATTTCTTTTCCTTTTTCCTCTTTTACCTTATAGTCTCTCTTCTTCCCTCTTTCCTCGCCTAGTCTCTCCTTATTTTCATTTTCCCTTGTATTTTATATTCTGATCCACTCGTAAAAAAATTGAAACAGGAAAAAGCAGTCCGCATTGAGCTGGATTTTAGTCTTGGCTAAATTGTGGTGTAGATAATCTGTTCCCCCCCCCCCAGTTAGTTCTTTGGGGTTACCGCCCATTAAATAAGCGAGGCCAGAAGATTTATTTCAAACTGCTAAATGATTAGTTAAAATCAAGACATCAGCTTCTAAAGAAACCCCCGAGTCCAAAAGTTTTCCATTTGCTGACAATTGGATAGGAGTTGGCACACTAGCAAAATAATTTGGCATGTGCAATCTCTCCCGGCACCCCCACATAAATTCAGTTCAAAAGCAACTGATGGTAAAAAAAGGGCCTCTCATTAAAATCATTTTTATCGCCATAGCAACTAAAACAGCAGTAAAACAATGACGTAAAGAGAGTGCATCCAATTATGTAATATCTTAAAGAAAGGGGGGGGGGAGACCTGATTAGGAATCTATGAATTAGAATTCTGTAAAGAATTCCCAGATAAAGTCTTAAATGATCTATTTTGGATCTATTCCATCTCATCCCGTTCTCTTCTATCTCAGCTGTTCCTATGAGCCTTTTAATCTCTTTAGCCAACCATCAAATTTCTTTCTTTCATGTGAAAAGATTACTGAGGTCACACGTTATTTTTTTAGTTATCGAAAACTGCTTGAATTTTTTGCTTTCTGTTTCTGAGAAAATTATGGGGGTGGGAGAGAAATCACTCCATCCTACAGGAAGTCCTCAACTTATGACTGTCATGGAAACTGTCCATCACCGTGGAAAGTAATGACAGTTGCAAAGCATGCAAACATATGGATTGACCCGAATTTATGACTTCTTTTTTGGCAGAAGATATTAAGCAAACACTGTGATTGTTAAATGAACCAATTGTTTGCTTTGGGCTGGCTTTTGCCCCAAACTGGAAATTAATGCTGTTTTTCAGCAAAAAAACCCAAAACCTTGTAAAAAGTTACATGACTGTGGGATGATGCAAATTGACATAAATGAGAGTCACTTCCCGAGTGCCCGAAATGCAGTCCCTTAACCATTATGGTGGGAAGGTCAGCCATCAGAACCAGGTCATAAGTACCTTTTTAAGGGGGGTCCATTGTAATTTTAAATGGTCACTAAGCGACTAGTCATAAACTGAGGACTATTTCTTTTTGGATCTTTATAGGATGTTCTTCTACATGTCCCTTCGCCCAATCTTTACATACGCACATGCCACTCTTATTCTCCCCCAGTGGAAGTGCAATTTATATAAATATTGCAAAAAAAAATGTATGTTTTTGTCTGAGTTATGATAGCTAATAGAGTGGGAAAAGAAATTTGAAGGGATTGACAGGAGAATATATTTTTTTCTGTTCACGTAAACCCAGCCTGGATTTCAAATAGGTAGATGGGTGTATAACAGATTTTGATTGTTGATTTCATTAAAAGTACTTTATTGTGTATCGATTGATCAAATGTATTTATTATGTATCAGGCACAGCCACACTTCTCTGTGCATTAATGATTCACCTGTGGAGATGGTTACCAGCATCAAATTCCTGGGTGTGCAGCTAACGAGTAGGCTGACTTGGTCGCTAAACAGTGAGAAACTGGTGAAGCGGGCACAGCAGCGCCTGCATTTTCTGCGCCGCATGAGAAAAGCACATCTTCCTTCCCCTGTCCTGACCACTTTCTACAGGGGAACGATCGAGAGCATCCTGTCATACAGCATCACAGTCTGGTTTGGAGGCATCACTGCTTCAGACAGGAAGGCGGTGCAGAGAGTGGTGAGAATGGCTGAAAAGATCATTGGCAGTCCCCTCCCTCCCGTCCAGGACATAGCATAGAAGCATTGCTTGAGCAGGGTCTGTAAGATTATCTGGGACACGACACATCCTCTTCACGACCTGTTTTCCTTGCTACCTTCTGGGAGGAGGCGGCTTCATGGTATCCGCAGCAGAACATCCAGATTCAGCCATAGTTTCATTCCATACAGCATTAACCTTGCGAACTCTCTAACTTCCTCTTGCGTTATATATTCAAGATGGACAGTATTTAATATTTATTTGCTATGTATATGTAGGGATGTGGGTCTATATATATGTTGTACATAGTATGTTCAGGTGTGTGTCATGTATGTGTTTCACTTTGAGAGCGGGCAACTAAATTTCATTTTTGATGTGTGCCATTGTGCCCACAATATAAAAATAACAATAAAGGTTATCTTATCTTATCTTATCTTATCTTATCTTATCTTATCTTATCTTATCTTATCTTATCTTATCTTATCTTATCTTATCTTATCTTATCTTATCTTATCTTATCTTATCTTATCTTATCTTATCTTATCTTATCTTATCTTATCTTATCATCTATTGGCCAAATATATATCTTACTTTTCATTCTCTTCTCAAGGCAATTTACATGAGAGAAGCCTTTCATTTTTTGCTTCTAACAACACTGTGAATTAGGTTGGGCTGACCAACAAAATCACCCAGGAAGTTTCCTTAGTTAAGGAGCGATGTGAACCTGAAATTTCCCTGTTCTTGTCCAACACCTTAGTGATGCTATCACACTGGGTCTCCTGTGGAATGTAGGATATTGGTGAAGAAGTCATAGAATTTACAGTATCTACAAATATCACCATATTTGTGGATAAATGTGACATTTGCAGATAAACAGTGCAAGAGGTCTCTGAGTATATGTCAGGCCCCTGACCAAACATGGCATATGGTGATTCTTCCAATCTGAGTTCTTTATTGTTTGCACAGCTGTCGACAAAATCTTGGCACACTAAAGAATCAACGATCTGCATCTACAATATACTCTGGGAACTATTAAGGAGGGATTGTCTTCATCCTCTTTCTCTCACACATGTTATCTGGGCCGAGTTGTCTCTGGCATGCAGCCTTTCCCTCTTGGGGGAATCTACCTTCTTATCATGTTCTATCACAGCGTATTAGTAAAAAAACCTGGATTTGTGGGGAGTGTGAAAACAGGAGAAGATTAAGTCATCTTTTCCTTCTCCCGCTAGCAACCTTAGCGGCAAGCTATGTATCCTGAACAATAACTTTGAACGGTCACTAAACGCACTGTTTTAATTAGGGAGTAACTGTATTGTAGTAATTGCAGATTAGTTCCCAGCGTTATTCCTTGTATTTTAACCTCCTTTTTGTAAGAGGAATGTATGGGGCTGGACAGGAGTTGCATGTAAACCCTAGTGAGTGAGTGAACGAGTGAGTAAGAAAGCGAGAGAATGAATGAATGAATGAATGTAGGAGAAGACAAGGGAGAGCCTGGGGGTGGAGTCAAGAGAGGAATCAAACTGGAGTCATTACGTTCCCACAAGCAATCCAAGTCCAATTGAATTCGATTAATTCTTATCTAACGCCGGTTTAGTGCTGACCATTAGTTGACTAGATTCTTGTGTGCAGACACGAATCGTAAATCATCTTAACTAGACTTAATGTGTGATCCCTATTCTTTGCGCCTGACAGCGAATGAGTAAATAAATATATGAATACGGTAAGCTTCCTAGCATCCATTAGAAGCACAAGGAAACCCACGTGAAAAGATCTCTCAGCCACAGAATCTTAATAATAAATCCGCCTGTCTTTACGGCATCAAATGCCTGGTGTTTTTGCAACAGGATAATACTGCTCCGGTTTTTTCTTTCTTGCAACCGTGATCCTCAAGCCAAGTGTGGGGTTAGAATTAAGTTCTCCCAGAATTAAGTTCTCAAGAATCCTGCAGCAAGCCAAAGATTAGCTTTGACAGCCCTTAATGCTGTTACCTCTCAGAGAGAGGAGACAAGTTAGATTTTTAGCTGTAGTAGCCATATGCTGACTGTGTAATTCGGTGGATTTTTTTCCCCCCCAGCCAGGTTCAACTAGCACCTGCCAACGAAGGCCGATTAATTCCCTCTGCATGGCGCAGCGTGTGTAAAGAAGACGGATCCCTAGCTTGTTTCTTTAAAGCTTAGTGATATGATGTAAAAAAAACCAAAACCCTCATCTAGAAAGAAGCCAAAGCAGTTTTCATACAAGTTATGGATTTTCCTACACCTGCTCCAGGAAATACCTACTTCCAGAGTCATATTACAGGTAGTCCTCGACTTACAGCAGTTCATTTAGTGACTGAAGTTACAACGGCACTGGAAAAAGAGGCTTATGGCTGTTTTTTCACATTTATGACCATTGCAGCATCCCCAGGGTCACATGATCAAAATTCAGACCCTTGCAACTGACTCATATTTGCAACGGTTGCAATGTCCTGAGGAAGGGGGGGGTTCATACGATTTGCGACCTTCTGGCAAGCAAAGTCAATGGGGGGGGGAAGCCTGATTCACTTTACAACTTCAAAACTGCAGTGATTCACTTAACAACGGTGGCAAGAAAGGTGGTAAAAATGGGGCAAAACTCACTTAACGAACGTCTCACTTAACAACAGAAATGCTGGGCCCTTTTTGAAATGCACTTTTGGGACAACCATGACCTGGATGATGGAGAATCTTCACAGACAGTTTATAGGTTGTCCTCAACTTACAAATGGTCACTTAGCAACTGTTTAAAATTACAACAGACGGACCAAAAGCTACTTAGGACCTGCTTCTGAAGTTCTGACGGTTCCCCCCCCCCCGAAGAGTCACATGATCTCATTTGGGACACTTGGCAGCCAGTCTGCATTTATGGCTGTTTGCAGCGTCCTGTGGTCATGTGATTGCGCTTTATGATGTTTTTGCCAAAAATTGGGGTTTATTTCTGGTTTTCAGCAAAAACCTCCCATAGCAAACAATAGCAATAGCATTTAGGCCAGGGGGTCTTCAAACTTGGCCCTTTTATGACTTGTGGACTTCAACTCCCAGAATTCCGCAGCCAGCGTGCCTGGCTGAGGAATTCTGGGAGTTGAAGTCCACAAGTCATAAAAGGGCCAAGTTTGAAGACCCCCTGGTTTAGGCTTATATACCGCCCACAGGGCATTATAGCACTCTCCGGGTGATTTACAATATAGAAATATTATTTGTATATTGCCCCCAACAATCTGGGTCCTCATTTTATGACCTCGGAAGGATGAAAGGCTGAGTCAACCTTGACCTCTGTCAGGATCGAACTCCAAGCTGTGGGCAGAGTTTGCCTGCAAAACTTCACCACTACGGCTCTTGGTTTGTTTAATGGGCTTATTTAATGACCATGAAGTGTGCTTAAATAATCGTCGCAGTCATTTTTATGACCACGGCGTTTGCTTAAAAAAGGTTGTAAAATCAACGCAGCCACAGGATGACCTGCTTTACAACCATCCAGGTTTAGTTATGATCACAGTCCAATAATACCTCTACACTGGATATGATCGAGAGTATTTTAGCAGCTTTTGTAAAATTCTGCAGTTTCTCCTAATGCTTTTAGTCTTTAATGTTCAGTACTTAAGGGCTCTCCAAGCTATGTCAAAATGAGCTAAAATACAGAGATAGCTCTCTAAAACATCTTCTGCAATTTAATTTGTCCTTCTTTCATGAACTGAATTCGCCGATAGTCTCCTTATTAATACGTCGGCGTTCCCCTTTTTTCTGTTTTATCAATTTCGCCCCATTTTTCTGACGCTTGTGCAACCATTTCCTATCGCTCGTGATGCCTTGCAAACATGCATTTTTCATTTTACTTTATCTACACAGATGGACACTGAAACTGGCATGGGCCAAAACGTAATTAAAGCTGAGCTTGAAAAAAGATTCCCCCCCCCCTTTTTTTTTTCTTAACCAGCAAGCTAATCTGGAATTCCTTATTTGTCAAGCAAAAAACTCTACTAAATGATTGATGGGAAAGCTGTTTTGAATTGGGGGCTCTAAACTTGAGCAAACGGGCAACATTCCCTAAGTCTATAAAAGTGGCTTTGATAATATTTTCCTCATAAAAGATAATATTTAGCGTAAAGGCTCTTTGATAGCACTCTGGGGGATTGAACACACTGCTAAGTGGAGAAAGAACCTCTTGGAAACAGAATGCCAAACAGGAAAATCAGTAAATGCACAACACGCTGAATTTAATTTAATTTTAATTTAATTTAAATTCCAGAATGTCTATTAAGTGTAAGTTGTGTGATTTTTAGGGATGCTTTGTGTATCCGGAAGCAGAAATGTTTTCAGAGGTGATTACGTTTATTTGTGACTGTGTAAAAAGAAGAGCATTAACAACAGAGGTACAGAATCTGTGGATTTTTCTGGCTTTTTTCTGAACTTCAGAACCTGTGGCTTACATTGGTAGGTTTTTTTTTTTTTTTTTCCTCCCAACAGATTTTTCTAGGAATTAATATTTTCTGGGAGTATAAGCTGCTTGGGTTCTCATTATCCCAAACTATGTTAAGGATTTTCATATCTTTCTGCAAACAGCCTCCACAGCTGCACTGAAGTTTATCACAAGGAGAATATCTGTGTATGTGTTAGACTGTGTGTGTATGTGCGTGGTTGGCAACAGCAGTCTGCTGTAGCATATGACTTTTTGAAACTTACTCATGAAATGAGTTGCAGCTTCATAAAAGCGTGCGGCTTTTAATGAAATGTGTAAATTGGAAAGTGTACTAGAAGTATCCTGATTTATTTATTTTTCTGTCCGCGTAGACTACTGTGGCTTTCTATCCTCACTGTCAAAATAGCTAAATATGGGTCTACCTCACCAAGTAATCTTATAATAATACAGAATGAAGCCATGGAAAAGAGGCATTTCTGCTACTATTATAAGTTTTTTTCACTTTATAAGGAGTTTATCCGCATAGTTACCACTCTTAAACTGGTGAATTCAAAGGTCATCGTCATTGTCAGCCATTCAGTTGTATCCGAACCGCGGCCACTCTATGGATCAGCACTCTCCATGCCCCTCTGTCTTGCTATCTAAATAGAGATGATCCTTGGCTCCATTGGTTGAGAAAGGTATAGTTTTATTAGAGATCAAGTGGATTGCAGTATTGCATAGCCAGAACTGAGAATTGCAGAATAATAGAATTACAGTTGGAAGGGACCTTGGAGGTCTTCTAGTCCAACCCCCTGTTTAAGCAGAAAACCCTATACCAGTGATGGCGAAACTTTTAGAGACCGAGTGCCCAAACTGCAACCCAAAACCCACTTATGTATCGTCGGGTGCCGGGTGGGCGTGACCCATTGGGTGGGTGTGGCCCATTGGGTGGAATTAAAAAGTTCAATCAATCAATTCCAACTTTGCGAGATCTTTTTTTTCCCCACCAGAAGTTGAAATTGATTGATTGAATCTTTTTTTTTTTTTGCGCACGGCAGCAGAGGCCTAAAGCGAAAAGGTTTTATAAAACCCAGCTGAAGGCCTAGGACTGGGGTGACGGCGCACGTGCCCACAGAGAGGGCTCTGCATGCCACCTGTGGCACGCGTGCCGTAGGTTCGCCACCACGGCCCTATACCATTAAAGGCAAATGGATGTCTGATCTCTTCTTAAAAACCTCCATTATTTGAGCACCCACAACTTCTGGAGGCAAGTTGTTCCACTGATTAATTGTTCTAACTGTCAGGAAATTTCTCCTCAGTTCTAGGTTGCTTCTCTCCTTGGTTAGTTTCCATCCGTTGCTTCTTTTCCTGCCTTCAGGTGCTTTGGAGAATAGCTTGACTCCCTCTTCTTTGTGGCAACCTCTTTGATGTTGGAACATTGCTATCATGTCATCCCCTGGTCCTTCTTTTCACTAGAGTACACATACCCAATTCCTGTTCTTTTTTATATATATAATATTTTATTAATTTTCTAGTATTACAATTCATCAGTGCTTAATGAACAACATGTTGTCTGGATTGATTTCTTTTGCTTAATAATGCAAGTTAAATTCTTACTCTCTATCCCATTTCTCCAGCCATTGATAAAATAAGTTCCAGGTTTGAAAATATTTCTGTGTCTTCTTTTTCTTTGATCCTCAACGTAAGTCTATCCATTTCAGCACAGTCCAGTATTTTCTTGATTATCTCTTCGTCCAATGGCGTTTCTTCATTTTTCCAGTGCTGAGCAAATGCAATCCTCGCTGCTGTTAATACATGTAATGTTAGCTGTTCTTTATATGTTTTAGCCTCCAGTCCAGATTGCACGCCCAAATCCCTAAGTTCTACTTTCTCCCCACCTTAACTGTTACCCCACTGTAACCAATCAAGTCCATGCAAGATGTTTTCGTAACGGTCAGTCCAGGTGCAGCTTGATGACCTTGAGGCAGCGTCTCGAGGAGGTGCAGTCTCTACTTTCGATTCCCCAAGCATCCCCCTCCCCACAGTTCATGGCAGCCTGTCATTGCATGACAGCAAAACGCAGCAAGCATAAGGCGACAGCTGACACTCACACTGCGTCCTTCAGATCCGCCGCGGTCATCCCACTGTCATCCTTCATAGTGTCCAATCAGCAGGTATTAGGGTGGCTCCTTCTCCTTTTTTTGCTGATCCCTCCCAATATGATGGACTTTCTGAATAAGTCAGCTCTCACGATAGGACCAAAGTATGACAGTGATCTTGGCGATCTTCTGGCTGAGGAACTCTGAGAGAGGAAGTCCATAAGTCTCAAAGTTGCCAGGTTTCAAGACCCCTAGCTTGGAGAGTCAGGAAATCCTTCTAGAAATGTGACTGGAACAAAACGTTCGTTTGACAAGAATGCAAAGGGTAAGATCCCAAAGGGTGATCACATGACCTTGGGAGGCTGCAATTATGGAAAATACAAGCTGGTTGCCAGGCACCAGAATTTTGATCATGTGACAGTGGGGATGCTACATTGATGGTAAGTGCAGGCACCAGCTTTAAGTCACTTTTTTCAGTGTTGTTGTAAGTTTAAATGGTCGCTAAGCAAATGGTTGTAAGTAAATCTATCTATCTATCTATCTATCTATCTATCTATCTATCTATCTATCTATCTATCTATCTATCTATCTATCTATCTATCTATCTATCTATCTATCTATCTATCTATCATCTGTCTATCATCTATATCTATCTATCTATCTATCTATCTATCTATCTATCTATCTATCTATCTATCTATCTATCTATCTATCTATCTATCTATCTATCTATCTATCTATCTATCTATCTATCTAGCTATCTATCTATCTATCTATCTATCTATCTATCTAGCTATCTAGCTATCTATCTAGCTATCTAGCTATCTATCTATCTCTATCTCTGTCTGCCTGTCTATCTTTATCTATCTATCTATCTATCTATCTATCTATCTATCTATCTATCTATCTATCTATCTATCTATCTATCTATCTATCTATCTATCTATCTATCTATCTATCTATCTATCTATCTATCTCTTTCTCTACTATTTCTCTCTCTCTCTCATATAGTCTGCTCCAATCAACTGACTGAGATGTGTAGAGGAAGTCATTTAACTATATCCTGTGCTTTTTATTTAAAAAAAAAAAAGCCCTTTATAATACCATGAAAACAATTCAACAGCCAGAATGAGATCACTTATTTTACAATGCTGAATGAAAACTGCAAAGTGTGCTCCAATTACAAAATGTAGCCTCAGTGAATAACTTCACAATATAGTTGGAAAGTAATTACTTATTTACTAAGCATCTAGCTCAACAAAGGTCCCGAAATGTCTTACATAATAAAGATACAATTTACAATACTAAACACACACACTGAGACACTTTTGTGGAACCACAGAGGCATCGTGATTAACTAACAGGTGTGTAGAGACTCCCACAGTTATACAATAAAAAGCTCATAGCTGTTTTTAAAAAACAATCACGTTGCATTTTTAAACTTGAAACATTTTTGGTCTTCCCAAACCAGCCGCTGGGACCAAGTTGGGTTTTTCTCTTTGGGATAAGCAATCCTCACTCCTAAATTCTTATTTCTAGTAGCATCTAGTCATGCCTCAGAAGCCTGTGGCATCTCATCATGTAAGGAATCTTAACTCACAGGAGAGCCTGCTTTGAAAACAATCTCAGAGGAGCCGTATGCTAACAAAACAAAAATGAAAAAAAAAATGTGTTTGTGGTTTCATCATTCTCTTGCACTTGAGATGAGAGTTATTACTTTCTAAGATATGCATTTACGGAGAAGGAATTGTGTAACAATAACCGTTTTAATTAAAATGTAATTTTAATGTAATTTAAATTTAAATTGGGTAACAATTACTAAAAAAAAAAAAGATGTTGAGACTTTGGAAAAATTGCAGAGAAGAGCAACTAGAATGATTAAAGGCCTGGAGACTAAAACATATGAAGAACGGTTGCAGGAGCTAGAGAAAAGAAGGACTAGGGGCGACATGATAGCAGGGTTCCAATATTTGAGGGGCTGCCACAAAGAAGAGGGGGTCAACGTATTTTCCAAAGCACCAGAAGGCAAGACAAGAAACGATGGATGGAAACTAATCACGGAGAGAAATAACCTGAAATTAAGGAGAAATTTCCTGACAGTGAAAACAATTTATCAGTGGAACTGCCTGCCTTCAGAAGTGGTGGGTACTGGAGGCTTTTAAGAAGAGGCTGGACAGCCACTTGTCTGAAATGGTATAGGTTCTCCTACTTGAGCAGGGGGTTGGACTAGAACAGGGGTAGGCAACCTTGGCTCTTTTATGACTTGTGGACTTCAACTCCCAGAATTCCTGAGCCAGCCATGCTGAGGGGAAAGGGAGAGGTTTCCAAGCTGAGCCATGCTGGCTGAGGAATTCTGGGAGTTGAAGTCCACGAGTCATAAAAGAGCCAAGGTTGCCTACCCCTGGACTAGAAGACCTCCAAGGTCCCTTCCAGCTTTGTTCTGATTGAACATGATGATATATTTAGTTATGCCTGAATAACTGGAGGGTAGATTTTCTCGGTTGGATCTACATAGTGTATAGATTCCTGCATCTGTTGAATAGAATAGATATAACCTTATAGAGAGCAAACTATCTTAGAGTGTGCATTGCGACCTTTGATTAATTAGCCTTGTTCATATGAAAGAACACGCAATATCTTCAAGTGTAGATGCTCATTCAGGAATAATATAAGCTGATAGGACTTCAGTTGCCAAGGCTGATTAGAAATACTTCTCCAAAGAAGATAATTTAGTGTCAATGCTTTCCAGAAAACAAGTTGACATAATAGATTTTTCATTGCTAGAAAATGGTCTGTCGCTGTTCAAGTGAGCAGAATAGAAATTTGACGTAATTCGTTTGTTTTCTTGAGATGTCCATCAACCTTGTTTATCATTATCACCAACAAAAAAAACAATCAGGGATCAGCTTGTTTATTTACTCAGGATCTTCATTATTATATTTCATTATCATCGTCAGCAACTATAAGGGGGACAGAAGTGGTGCAAAAGGACAACAGTAAAACTTTTTTGATTCATATGTGACAGATGCCAATAGGTTAGACTTAATATTAAGTATATAACACCATCAGTACAGTAGTTCTTGATTTATGACCACAATTGAGCCCTAAAATTTATTTTTTCTAAGTGAGATGTTTGTTAAGTGAGGTTTGGTCCTTTTTACGACCTTTCTTGCCACATTTGTTAAGTGAATCACTGCAGTTGTTAAGTTAGTAACATGGTTGTTAAGTGAATCCAGCTTCCCCATTGACTTTGCTTGTCAGAAGGTTACAAAAGGGGGTCACGTGACCCCAGGACACTGCAACCGTCATAAACACGAGTCAGTTGTCAAGCGCCTGAATTTTGATCACGTGACCATGGTGATGCTGCAACGGTCATTAAGTGTGAAAAACGGTCATAAGTCACTTTTTTTCAGTGAGGGTTATAACTTTGAATGGTCACTAAACAAATGGTTGTAACTTGACGACTACCTACTTCCATTTCCACTTCTATACAAATCTCTTTCCACTGTGAATATTGCATACAACATTTTGATGTGTATTATTTTTGGTCCGTTCTATTATAGGTGTCATCCTAAAACAGGATATCGCATTTTAAGGCCATGTCTTCAAGATGAAATTCGTTTCATCTCATTCCCCAGACCGTAGCTGAGGCAATTTAAATCCACCCTCTTCTAATATGATTTCTGCCTTGGATGTGATCTGGTGCAGTCTGTTGATCATTTGGTGGCGGACCTGTTTTGAGTTTGGGATCGACTCAACTCTTCCCTCTGGTCTCCAAAGTTTTGAATTGAGCTGTAGAATGATGACGATGATGTTACCCATTCAGTCATGTCCGACTTTTGGCGATTCTGTGGGCCAGGTCTCTCCACATCTTCCAATTTTGTACTTCTTCTTTGAGTTCTTCTATGCTCTGGCTGGCGTCAGCTTTGATGGTGTCCAGCCACCGTGTTCGTTGGTGGCCTGGTTTCCTTTTACCATTAACTCTTCCAAACATAATTGCTTCCTCCAGTGAATTCCCCCGCATAACATGGCCAAAGTAAGTGAAATGCAGTGTAAGTGATTTTGCCTTTCAGTGACATGTCTGGTGTTATGCACACTAGTGCTTGCTTGTTAGTCTCTTTTGCTGTCCAAGCAACACGCAGTAGCCTTCTCCAGCACTAAGGCTCAAACGAGTCAATTTTTTTCCAGGATCCAATCTGGGTCTGTCACTGGGACCAAAGGTTTTGTCTTCTAATCTTTCAGACTCGTGCTGGAACCCATCTTCAGGGAATTTCTCTCTAGCAGAGTGTGTGCTGTTCTGTATGTGGTATTTATAGTGCCTGTTGTAAGTGGCTTTTTAGATGTTGATTGGGGTATGTTGCTGGCTGCTTTTAAGTCGTTAGCTGTCGTTTGCTTGTGCTGCCCAGCCCTCGCCTTCTGAGTACTTGATAGGCTGGTGGCAAATCAGCACTCCTGTTGACTGATGAGGGGCCCGTTTCCCAGGCTTCAATCACTTCCCTGGCTGTTTTTGTGCCTGCTCGTCCAACAATCTTGGTAGCTGCAAAATTGAATGTGAGTCCTTGTTCACTGCAGTGTGAGGCTACCAATGGGTTTGGGTCTCCTCATCTGACCGCTCACTTGTGTTCTTGCAATCTGGTGGTTAGCTTCCTCCCCGTTTGTTCCTACATAGTCACAAGGGCAATCCATGCAGGGGATCCAGTAGATCCCATTGGAAGTATCTCCCACCTCCAAACGATCTTTTACAATGCATATGTCAACTCTACAATGAGCCTAGCTGCTCAGTCACAAGCCTCGGAGTTCTGTTTTATTTGTCTCTATCTATCGGAACCATGGCAGTATAATTTGTCCTCCTATGGTAGCCTCTGAGCGGTGTGCAATGCCCACTTGCAGATCTCGGAAGCTGTGTTCTACAGCTTCCGAAATGTTTTTGATATATGACGGGGTGTGTCATGTGGTTGTTTCTTCCTTTCTGTCCCTAGTCTTGCTTTTTTTTGTCTTCTTCCAGTCTTGCTTTTTGTAAGGTCCAATTTTCACAACCAACAGAATGGATACCAGCTTCCACACATGCAGTTGCCCGTGCAAAATGTTGTTGCATTCCCTGACAAATCCTGTACAGGTTTCTCATAAACATGGTTTAGTCGTGCTACTTGAAGAGAGTATTCGTTTCCATTGCACAAAACATGAACTGAAGCTGGAAAGGAGAGCCAACTTCCACTAGCTGTGCGTTGGTAATTCTGACCCCATTGGGTGCATTGCAGATTTTCTGCTCTTCCTGCCAACAGAGGCTGTATTTATGTGGCTGTATATATATATATATATATGTTTTCTATTATTATTGTAATTATTTTTAAGGATTTCTGCACAGATGGTAGGGTATAGCAGTGCTCTGACTGGTCAGTGTTCCTGGAATGAATTTCACCAAGCAGCAGTTTCCACAGCTGTTCATACAATCCTAGAGTTATTTATATTGACCTTGATGTTGGCAGTGGGTGGTGCCGTTTTATTTGCTCTCTTTCTTCTTTTGGGGCACCCAGTTGCGTGGTGATGGCAATGTTATTGTGTGTAGGCCAATACAACGGGACACAAATTCAGAAATCTGGTCCAAGGTAGATGTTTCCCATGTCCGTCTGACAGCTGTTTCTTCAGGCTAGCCATGAAGTCATAACTGGATTCTTTGACATCTTTAGAGATTCTCAATCATCTAGGTCAGGGGTAGGCAACCTTGGCTCTTTTATGACTCGTGGACTTCAACTCCCAGAATTCCTGAGCCCGCATGGCTCAGCTTGGAAACCTCTCCCTTTCCCCTCAGCGTGGCTGGCTCAGGAATTCTGGGAGTTGAAGTCCACGAGTCATAAAAGAGCCGAGGTTGCCTACCCCTGATCTAGGTCATGGTTGTCCCAAAGTTGCTTTTCCAAAAGGCAAATGGACTCCCTTGGGTTTTTTTTTTCTCTTGAAAACATTTTGCTTCTCATCTCAGAAGCTTCTTCAGCTCATGAAGCCCAGTTGCCTTTTGGAAAAGCACTTTTGGTTTCTTCGATCTCTTGCTACCGGTTTCGACATCCTGGTTTCCTTTTACCACTTACTCTTCCCAACGTAATTGCTTTTTCTAGAGTACAGGTAGCCCTCAACACACAACGGTTCATTTAGTGGCCGTTCAAAGTTACAACGGCACTGGAAAAAGTGACTTAGGACGTTTTTCACAGTTACGACTTTTGCAGCCTCCCCATGATCAGGTGATCAAAATTCAGACGCTTGGCCATTGGTTCATACTCATGACCGTTGGTGTGTCCCAAGGTCCTTGTGATCAACTTTTACAGCCTTCTGGCAAGCAAAGTCCATGGGGAAGCCAGATTCACTTAACAACCAGGTTACTGACATATCAACTGCAGTGATTCGCTTAACAACTGTGGCAAGAAAGGTGGTAAAAGGGGCAAAATTCACTTAACACATGTTTTACTTAACAACAGAATTTTTGGGCTCAATGGTGGTCCTAAGTCAAGGTCTACCTGTATTCTCCCACATGACATGGCCAAAATAAGTGAGATGCAGTTTTGTGATTTTGCCTTCCTGGTGTTATGTGCTCCACTACTTGCTTGTTGGTCACCTTTCCTGTCCAAAGAATACGCAGGGACCATCTCTGGCACCGCAGCTCAGAGGAGTCAATTTTCTTCCTGTTTTGCTTTTTTGAGGTCCAATCTGCAAAGGACATCAACCGGAGACAACCAAACACAGCAGTTCTCAGCATCGTCTCCAGCTAAAAAGGGTCCTTTTTAGGGCAATCTAACCCAAGGATGAGTTTTTAAAAGACTTCCCGAAGGGGGCCAAGATGGGGACAATATTAATCTGCAGGCAATGTTGCTTCAAACGGAAGATGTGGAGATAAATGAAAGCCCATTTCTTGAGTCCTGCTAGACGGCAGTGTTTAATTGATGGGACCCCAAAGCAAGCATTAGGACAAATTTGTCTACATTACCCAGAGTGATTGATGTTGTTTTCCTACATACAGGTGACATTTAGCAGAAAGGGAAACAAAAGCAGAGGAAACCATCAATTACTTTCCTTAATGGAGCTTTCAGTAAGAAAAGAAGGAATGTGGCTTAGTTTCTCTGGCTTTATGGCTGTAGCAAAACGAGGATTGGCCAATGGGGGCAGTGACATTTCTGCTGGCGTCTTTTTTGGTTGGCTCTATATCAGAGGACCCCAACCTTTTGGGCACCAGGGACCGGTTCCGTGGAGACAGGTTTTTCCACGGACCAGAGGGGGCGTGGTTTTGTGTGCTGCCTGCTTTGTGGCTGGGGACCCCTGCTTTGTATATATTCGTGGTGTTGAAGGAAAAGTCTTCATCGTGGTTCAGTCCAAGCCGGGAATAAACAACATGGCGACTGCTTTAGAAAGAAGGTTGCAGTTTATTGAAGAGGAGAGCCAGACAGAAAGATGTCTCTGGAAGAAAAGAGAGAGAGAGCACATGTAGGGAGTGGGTTTTTATATCCTCCGGAGCCTTTTGTTTGGAGTTGTTCCTGTAGCATGAACTTTGACCTGAGTCTGAGTGTGCCTTTCTGGTATTCTGATGGTGGTGGGTTAATCCTATTATGTCCCAAAGGTCAATCCTGCTTCCCTGGCGCTGTGGCTGATGACTCTTAGATTTTTGGTGTGAGGGATTGTTGATTCTATGGATCTTTCTTCCTAATCCCAGTTTCTGACAAGATTATCACATCTGCAATTCTGCAGACTTGGTTTCTGTTTGGGACAGAGAGACTTGGGGGCGGGGTTGGTTTCTGCTTTTAAAATCCTTTAGGGAAATATATTCTGCCTTTTAAATTTTTCCAAAAATATTTCTTTCTCTGGGGGGGAGGCTGACTTCCCACAGTGGGGTAGCACTTTCATCTCATTCAGACAAATGCAAACAGTTAAGGCAGGAGAATCCATCATTTCAGCCAGCCAATGAAGCTCATTTCTCCAAAGCTCCTGCAGGTTTGATGGAAGAGAATATTTGTAGCTCAGGGTTGAACTCTATGGTCCTTGGTACTCTCTGAGCTTAGTTGTTCATTACCCAGCTAAATAACATCATTATGCTAGAAGGGAGTGGGGTTTGCAGAAGGTGGCGGTGGTGCTGGTCGTGGAGGAGAAGGAGGAGGAGGAGGTGGAGAAGGAGGAGGAAGAGGACTGTGAGGTCCTTGATGCACTCTGAGCTTAGTTGTTTTCTTGTAGGCACTTCATTACCAAACTAGGCAACATCATTAGTGCTAGAAGGGAGTGGGGTTTGCAGAGGAGGAGGAGGAGGAGGAGAGTGGGTTTGCAGAGGAGGAGGAGGAAGAGGAGGAGGTGGACAAGTATGGGGTCGTTGGTGCTCTCTGCGCTTGGTTGTTTTCTAGTAGATGTTTCATTGCCAAAGCACATAACATCATCAGTGCTAAAAGGCAGTGCAATTTGCTCCACTCCATTCCCCACAGACAGTAAAATCCACTCCCTTCCAGCACTGATGATGTTATGTAGTTGGGTTATAAAACGTCTACCAGAAAACAACCAAGCTCAGAGAGCACCAAGGACTCCACAATCCTGCTGTGTCTTAGTAAGGTAAAGAAATATTTGCAGTCACAATCCAAGCTTGGTGACCTCCGACAAAAACAAACTAAGCAATCTAAAAACCAATTATTAGTAGCACCAGATAAATTTCTTAAACTTTTGCAATAGCTGAACCGACTTTTGGAATCACAACGTTGCGTTTGGGAAAGCACACATCTCCTCCCCCTGCACAGAGAAAACACAGTTGATATATTACATTCAAATATTTGTTCGGAGACTATATTTTGATTGGGACAGTTGTAGCGTTTGAGGGCATATTTGAATTATTTATTGCACCTTTGGGTTGCCTTACAGCTATTGTCTGAATTTTGTGCAAGTCACTGAAAACGTTGAAGAAATGACAAGGATATAACCGCGGCAAGATTTGTGGCAAAAGAAAACAAAAGTGTAAAGATTTAAAAGCACTACGACATTTTTTTTTAAATGCTTAGGAAACCAAAAAGGTTATTACCTGGCACTAACAAGACTACAGTTGGCAACAAGAACTTATCTCTAGGGACCAGGTTGTAAAACACAGTTGTAAAAATCAATGTTATGTAAAACAATAAAGCAACGATGGAGCAAAATTAAAGATGCAGGAAGGTTGTTAACGATGGTGATTTCATGACAACAAGCTGCCCTTAATGATGCTTGGTGAAGGCAAGAGTCACAAAGATGAGTGATGTGGATGGGCTTGAAACACAAGTGTAGGTTTCCTCTTTTTTCTGGATATGGAAGCTGGTTGTTAAATAAAGTTAATATCATTTTATAATGCCTTAGTAAGACCGCACTTGATATATTGCATTCAGTTTTGGTCACCATGCTATAAAAAAGATGTTGAGACTCTAGAAAAAATGCAGAGAAGAGCAACAAGGATGATCAGGGGACTGGAGGCTAAAACATATGAAGAAAAGTTGCAGGAATTGGGTTATGTCTAGTTTAACTAAAAGAAGGACTAGGGGTGACATGATAGCAGTGTTCCAGTATTTGAGGGGCTGCCACAAAGAAGAGTTGAGGGTCAATCTATTCTCCAAAGCACCTGAAGGCAGGACAAGAAGCAACGGATGGAAACTCATCAAGGAGAGAAGCAACCTAGAACTGAGGAGAAATTTCCTGACAGTTAGAACAATTAATCAGCGGAACAACTTGCTTCCACTGTAGATGCTCCAATACTGGAGTTTTTTAAAGAGGAGATTAGATAGCCATTTGTCTGAAATCGTGAAGAGTCTCCTGCTTGAGCAGGGGGTTGGACTAGAAGACCTCCAAGGTCCCTTCCAACTCTGTTATTCCGTTATTCATTTATTTTGAAGATCCAAAGATGAATCATCAGTGGACAGACTTCAGGACCTCTTTTATCCTCCCAGGTCCTTGCTTTGTTGATTCATAAGACTGGCAGTTACTCTTGCCTTGTTGATTGACAGGTCTGCTAGCTGATGGGATTTGGGGAGGGGGGCTTCCCATGTTCTCAGGCCCCACTTTTTTTTGTCTGGTTCAGATGACACTTTTCCTTTGTGTCCTTAACTCCTCTCTGTCCACCATTCTATCGCCACACCCATTAGTTCCTTCTTATCTACCTCCTCTAAGGGATCTTTTAGACAAGATTCTTGGGCTTTGTCCACCCTGCTTCATCCTTAGTTATGGCAGCTTCCTGACAGTGAGAACAATTAATCAGTAAGATGGCTTGCCTCCTCTTTACGTTTGATAGGAAAGTCATAAAGGTAAAGTTAGAGGGTTCCCCTGTCCAGTTGTGTCCGACTCTAGTGTTCATCTCTCTTTCTTAGCCGAGGGAGCTAGCATTGTCCGAAGATGCTTCCCTGAGGATGTGGCCAGCATGGCTATACGCCGAGGTACATGGAATGCTGTTACCCTCCCGCTGAAGTGGTACCTATTTATCTACTCGCATTTGCATGCTTTCGAACTGCTAGGTTGGCAGGAGCTGGGGCAAGTAATGGGAGCTCACCCCGTCATGCCATGAATAGAGTAGAGTGGAGTGGAGTGGAGTGGAGTGGAGTGGAGTGGAGTGGAGTGGAGTGGAGTGGAGTGGAGTGGAGTGGAGTGGAGTGGAGTGGAGTGGAGTAGAGTAGAGTAGAGTAGAGTAGAGTAGAATAGAATAGAATAGAATAGAATAGAATAGAATAGAATAGAATAGAATAGAATAGAATAGAATAGAATAGAATAGGAAGGGACCTTGAATTCTGTCAATATCAATGATGATACTGTAAAAAGATTAATAAGTGCAAACAGAAATACTGTATGTATATTAATAGAATAGAGCTGGAAGAGACCTTGGAGGTCTTCTAGTCCAGCCCCCTGCTCAAGCAGGAGAACCTACAATGTCTCAGACAGGTGAATGTCCAGTCTCCTCCTAAAAATCTCCAGTGATGGAGCGCCCACGATCTCTGAAGGCAAGCTGTTCCACTGGTTGATTGTCCTCGCTGTCAGGAAGTTTCTCCTCAATTCCAGGTTTTTCTCTCTTTGTTCAGTTTCCAACCATTGTTTCTTGTCCTTCCCTCTGGTGCTCTGGTGCAGGGCTTTTCAACCTTTTCACCCATTGTACCACTTTTAGGATATGGCAACATCCAAGTACCACCAGTTGCCTAGCAAGGTGTCAAAAACTTGATGACCCCCCTCAAAAGGAAAAAAGTTGCATGGGAGTGCAAACTTTATTTGTGTATGCTCTTTCTCAGCACACAAGAAACAAGGGTGATTGAGTAGCGATGTGTGCCTCAAGACCCTTATAGCTATGCAAGATCAAGAATTATATAGACCGCAGTAAATAGCAATAGCACTTAGACTTATATACCACTTCACAGTGCTTTACAGCCCTCTCTAAGCAGTTTACAAAGTCAGCATATTGCCCCCAACAATCTGGGTCCTCATTTTACCGACCTTGGAAGGATGGAAGGCTGAGTCAACCTTGAGCAGGTCAGGATTGAACTCCTGGCAGTGAGCAGAGTTAGCCTGCACTACTGCATTGTAACCATTGTGACACCATGGCTCCTTCCTTCCTTCCTTCCTTCCTTCCTTCCTTCCTTCCTTCCACACTTAGACTTACATACTGCTTCACAGTGCTTTACAGCCTTCTCTAAGTGGTTTACAGAGTCAGCATATTTGCCCCCAACAATCTGGGTCCTTATTTACCGACCTCGGAAGGATGGAAGGCTGAGTCAACCCTTGAGCCCCATCAGAAACGAACTGCTGGCAGTCGGCAGATTTTAGCCTGCAGTACTGCATTCTAACCACTGTGTCACCAGATATCTTTAATGCTAGTCTAGAGGTAAATACAGCATTTTGTAAAATACAAGGAGAATTTCTTCCTTTAATGTGTAAGTGAGTTAATTAAGACTGAGACACTTGGAACATTTTTTATCATTTCTCTCCAGGTTGCTTGCCAGCTGAATTGAGTTGCTATGTATTATATCAGTTACCAACAGACCTGCCTCGTATTTCCTGGCTGTGGAGGTCTAACATCCCTTCCATTATTCATGATGACAATGAGGGTGCTTACTGCAAGGAGATTGAGGGTTTGGTGAACTAGTGTAAGGAGAACAGCCTAGTTTTAAACATTGGAAAAACCGAAGAGATCATTGCCAATTTCAGAAAAGGCAGGCACAGCCACACTCTTCTGTGCATCAATGATTTACCTAGGGAGATGGTTACCAGCATCAAACTCTTGGGTGTGCAGTTAACAAGTAGGCTGACTTGGTCGCTCAACAGCGAGACACTGGTGAAGCAGGCACAGCAGCGCCTGCATTTTCTGCGTCATGTGAGAAAAGCACATCTTCCTTCCCCTGTCCTCACCACTTTCTACAGAGGGACGATTGAGAGCATCCCGTCATACAGCATCACAGTCTGGTTTGGAAGCATCAGTGCTTCAGACAGGAAGGCGGTGCAGAGAGTGGTGAGGATGGCCGAAAAGATTATTGGCAGTTCCCTCCCTTCCATCCAGGACATAGCACAGAAGCGTTGCTTGAGCAGGGTCCATAAGATTATCTGGGACACTACACATCCTCTTCACAACCTATTTTCCTTGTTACCTTCTGGGAGGAGGGGGCTTTGTGGTATCCGAAGCAGAACATCCAGATTCAGTCACAGCTTTTGTTCCATACAGTATTAAATTTGTGAACTCTAAAGCTTCCTCCTTCCGTTATGTATTCAAGATGGACAGTGATTAATATTTATATGTTACTTATATGTAAGGGTGTAGGTCTATACCAGGGGTAGGCAACCTTGGCTCTTTTATGACCCGTGGACTTCAACTCCCAGAATTCCTGAGCCAGCCACGCTGAGGGAAAAGGGAGAGGTTTCCAAGCTGAGCCATGCTGGCTCATGAATTCTGGGAGTTGAAGTCCACGAGTCATAAAGCGGCCTAGGCCTAGGCCAGAGGTAGGTAACCTTGGCACATTTATGACTCGTGGACTTCAACTCCCAGAATTCCTGAGCCAGCCACGCTGAGGGGAAAGGGAGAGGTTTCCAAGCTGAGCCATGCTGGCTCAGGAATTCTGGGAGTTGAAGTCCACGAGTCATAAAAGAGCCAAGGTTGCCTACCCCTGGTCTATACATATGTTGTATATAGTATGTTTTAAATGTGTGTTATATATGTGCACACTTTGAGAGCAAGCAACTAAATTTCATTTTTAATGTGTGCCATTGTGCCCACAGTAAAAAAAAATGACAATAAAGGTTGTCTGTCTGTCTGTCCATCCGTCCGTCCGTCCGTCTGTCTATCTACCATTTTCTAAGCCTCACTCTTTGTATGTGTGTGTGTGTGAAAATCGGAGCCCTTGCTAAAAGGGTGCAGATAGGAAGCTTTGCTGATACACGAACTAATGAAAAAGAATGGCTAAAATGCAAACCCTTCTGCTCCTACCAGATTTTACTACCAAAGTGCCTGACCTCTTTTTTTTTTATATAAAAGGGAAATTAAAAAGGTGTGATATATTCAATAAAAGGAGGCACTGCTCAGTGAAAAACAGATGTCCTTTGGGTTGCTATTAAGAATATTCATTATTTTAATCTCTCGGGCTTGTTAAAAGACAAGCAGTGGGAAGAACGTGTTGTTCCCCATTCACGTCCTCGACTTAGGACCACAATTGGAACTAGAATTTCAGTCGCTAAGCAGGGTGGTGGTTAAGGGACTCGCATCCAATTCTGCAACGTTTTGCCGTGGCTGTTAAGCGAATCACTGCAGTTGTTAAGTGAGTCGTGCAGTCCTTAAAGGAACCCAGTTTCCTCCATTGACCTCGCTCGTCAGAAGCCAGGTGGGAAGGTTGCAAACGGTGATCACACAATCCCAGAATTCTGTAACCCTTGTAAACACAGCCCAGTTGCCAAGCACTTAAATTTTGAGATGCTACGATGGTTGTAAGTACAGGTAGCCCTCGACTTATAACAGTTCATTTAGTGACCGTTCATAATTACAACGGCACTGAAAAAAGTGACTTGCGATCGTTTTTGACAGAACCGTTGCAGCATTCCCCCCCATGGTCACATGATCAAAATTGGCATGGCAAGTGACTCGTATTTATGACGGCTGCAGTGTCCCCTTTTGCGACCTTCTGACAAGCAAAGTCAGTGGGGGAAGCCAGATTCACTTAACAACCGTGTTGCTGACTTAACCGCTGCAGGGATCCACTTAACAGCTGTGGCAAGGAAGGTGGTCAAATGGGGCAAAATTCACTTAACAGATGTTTCACGTAGCAGCATAAATTTTGGGTTCAGTTGCGGTCGTACATTGAGGACTGCCTGCATGAAGACCAGTTGTAAGTCACTTTTTTCCCCCCAGTGTCATCATAACTCTGAACAGCTGCTAAACGAACGGTTGTAAATTGAGGACTTCCTGAATTTATACGACACTTTTGCCTCATCTCGTGTGAGTTTGTCGTCTGAAGAGCTGGTATAAAATTCAGCACAGCGCTAATCCGCAGTTTTGTTAATGGAAACCAATGTGATTTGGCTTACCATTTTTTCTTCCGGCAGCTTAATCATACTGGATTTGCGCTGAGCGGAAATAATTAATGCAGCCAGGTACGAAAGGCTGGGAGCTTTTTTGAAAAGAGATTGTATCAAAAGAACATATTGCTGCCTTAAGGAGCCTGGCTTGTTTTAGAAAATGAAAGCAAAGTGACTTTCTTTTGATTAAATGTCTTTCATTGGACTAAAAAAACAACAACAACCTGAACGCATATGTCATAAGGATGATTTCCCAAGGAGAGAACGTTTTTTTTCATAATGGCACGAATGCTGTTTATAAACATTTACAAACATTTTATGGGCAAATAGGGTAATAAATGCCAAAGCAAGATAAGGCCAGGCTTGCAACTATTATGGCTATTTGCAAGACGGAGGGAATATTTATTGTCCCACACAGCCTAATGGGAATCATAGATACTGAATGAAGGAAAGTCTGTTGCAATAGAAGAAGAATGGAGCTTGACGTTTTATATTCCCCAGCTCTATAACTTAAGTTTTAGATCTAGTTTTAGATCTATGGAGATTCTCAGTTATCCAGGTCATGGTTGTCCCAAAGTTGCTTTTTCAAGAGGCAACTGGACTTTGTTTTTCTTTGAAGATGTTTCGCTTCTTATCCAAGAAGCTTCTTCAGCTCTGACTGAATGGTGGGGAAGGTTATATATTCCTTGCAGTCATCTGGTCATTAGCACTCTCTCTGAGACTCATTGAGGCTACTTGAAGGTTTATGTGTTCTCAGGGTCGCCTGAATAGTGCAAATGGGTGTGGAGCCTTCTTGGAGCTGCTGAAAGGACTGAGTTGTAAACAGGAGATCTACCTATCTACCAGTTGTTTGGAAGAGTTAGCGGCAAGAGTTAGCAATCTATCTATCAGATGACTACCTGTAAAGTTAAACAAGTAAGGAAAAATAGCCAAGATGAGATCGTCATTTCAGAAGAAAGTATCACCAGGTTTGTTAAGGTGGAAGGGAACATTGTTTTCAACGGTTATAAATAGGTCAACGATTTGGATGAGGGGATAGATGGGGAACTCATCAAATTTGCAGACGACACCAAGCTGGCAGGAATAGCCAACACTCCAGAAGACAGGCTTAAGATACAGGAGGACCTGGACAGACTTGAACACTGGGCGCTATGATCTAACAAAATGAAATTCAATGGTGAAAAAAGTAAGGTTCTACATTTAGGCAAGAAAAACCAAATGTACAGGTATAGTATAGGGGGTACCTTGCTCAATAGTAGTAACTGTGAGAGGGATCTTGGAGTCTTACAGGACAATCACTTAAATATGAGCCAGCCGTGTGCTGCAGCTGCCAAAAAAGCCAACACAGTGCTAGGCTGCATTAACAGAGGGATAGAATCAAGATCACGTGAAGTGTTAATACCACTTTACAATGCCTTGGTAAGGCCACACTTGGAATACTGCATCCAGTTTTGGTCACCACAATGTAAAAAAGACGTTGAGACTCTAGAAAGAGTTCAGAGAAGAGCAACAAAGATGATTAGGGGACTGGAGGCTAAAACATATGAAGAACGGTTGCTAGAATTGGGTATGTCTAGTTTAATGAAGAGAAGGACGAGGGGCGACATGATAGCAATCTTCCAATATCTCAGGGGCTGCCCCAAAGAAGAGGGAGTCAAGCTATTCTCCAAAGCGCCTGAAGGCAGGACAAGAAGCAACGGATGGAAGGTCCCCCCCCCCGTCACTGACACTTTTAAACATCGGAGTGGAGGAGACTTCTGAGACCGTGAGATGAGCAAATACGATAAATTAAAAAGCAAATAAATATAAGTACCATGAATAACAAGAAAAGAATCAAATGGATAATCGAATAAATCAATCCAGAGTTCTCACTCAGGACACAAGTTATTTATTTATTTAGTCTATGCTGAGAACATGACAAGAGAGAAGTAAAGACGTGCACACAATCCACATACAGGTAGTCCCCGACTTACAACAGTTTGTTTAGTGACCGTTCAAAGTTATAGTGGCATTGAAAAAAGTCGCGATATGTCACAACACGTCACGTGACACGGCGAGTTTGACACCCCTGAGCTAGAACATACTAAACCTTTCATGAATGGATCTGTTTGCTTGGACCTGACAGGCAGGTAATGGGACAAGGACTTGTGGACAGACAGAGAGTTACCCTCCGCCTCTCTTTACAGGTAGTCCTCGACTTAACGACCACAGTTGAGCCCAAAGTTTCTGTTGCTAAGTGACCCATCATGACTAGGTTTTGCCCCATTTTACAACCTTTCTTGCCACCGTTAAGTGAATCACTCCAGTTGTTATAATAATAGTAATACTTACGTGTTGCAGTGAAAGAATTTGACGGTGACATCACCGTTGCCCAAGGGACGTCCAGTTGGGGGCTCCTTTCGTGTCCTTGTTAAGTTGCCCATCAAAGTCGGTTACCTGGTTTCGAACCGCTGGTCAACAGGAGCTGGAGCATGTGGTAGGAGCTCACCCCACCTTGCGGCAACAACTGGGTCTTGAACCTGAGTCTGCTGATCATCAGCCCAGAGTTCTAACCTCACGAGCCATTTCGTTCCTCACTCCAGTTGTTCAATTAGCAACATGGTTGTTAAGTGGACCTCTGGCTTCCCCACTGACTTTGCTTGTCAGAATGTCGCAAAAGGTGATCGCATGACCCTGGGATGCTGCGACCGTCATAAATATGAGTCAATTGTGAAGCATCTGAATTTTGAAGCTGTGACCCATGGCTATAAATACAGTGGTCATAAGTGTAAAAATGGTCATACGTCAGCGCCACTGAAACTTCGAATGGTCACTAAATGAACTGTTGTAAGTTGAGGACTGTCTATATTATAAAAAAAACGAGTCGTTTCCCTCTTGACTTCTATGTAACTCATCCATTTCTGGAGGATGTCGTTCTGATTCATCCTCCCCCTGAGCCAGTACCTTGAAAACCATCAATGGGGAGGAATTTTGTCGATCACTCAGGATGTCTGTCATAAGAATTTCCCTCAGAGAACTTTTTCGTTCCAGAAATCAGAGTGACTTCTATCTCAACACTGTTGTTTAGCTTGCATTTCACAAAGGCTTGCTGGTTGGCGAGCCAGACTCAATCGTGTTAATTTGTTAGATGTACCACCGATTATGACCTGCTGTTTTTACAAGGGACTTGGCTGTCTGAATACCCTTTTCTGGATGGTTTGCTGTATTCTCATTAAGGCTGGTTCCAGATGCTGGAAAAGGCAGGCTGTGTGGCTGGCCTTGCTTCTTTCTATGGGAACTTAAATTACAACTCCCAGCCTCCCATCAGGGGAACACTATGCAATCCCTCTAATAGTCAATTACTTGCCGTTGATAAATATTTCTGTACCAGCCCTTTGGCGATGTCCACAGATTCAATCCACTTGGACCAAATTTGAAATGTGTGTAAAAGGACTACTGTGCTCTTAAACACAAATGCAGTTGGCTAGATTAATTGTTCTAACTGTCAGGAAGTTTCTCCTTAGTTCTAGGTTGCTTCTCTCCTTGATTAGTTTCCATCTGTTGCTTCTTGTCCTGCCTTCAGGTGCTTTGGAGAATGGCTTGACCCCCCCCCCTTCTTTGTGGTAACCCCTGAGATATTGGAACACTGCTATCATATCACCCCTTGTCCTTCTCTTCATTAAACTTTGTTGTTGTTGTTAGTTGCGAAGTCATGTCCGACCCATTGTGACCCCATGGACAATGTTCTTCCAGGCCTTCCTGTCCTCTACCATCTTCTGGAGTCCATTGAAGCTCACGCCTACTGCTTCAGTGACTCCATCCAGCCACCTCATTCTCTGTCGTCCCCTTCTTCTATTGCCCTCAATCTTTCCCAGCATTAGGCTCTTCTCCAGTGAGTCCTTCCTTCTCATTAGGTGGCCAAAGTACTTGAGTTTCAACTTCAGGATCTGGCCTTCTAAAGAGCAGTCGGGGTTGATCTCCTCTAGGGCTGACCAGTTTGATCGCCTTGCAGTCCAAGGGACTCGCAGGAGTCTTCTCCATTAAACTAGGCATACCCAATTCCAGCAATGGTTCTTTATATGCTTTAGCCTCCAGTCCCCCTAATCATCGTTGTTGCTCTTCTTTACACTCTTTCTAGAGTCTTATTCAAAATGGTTTTAAAAAAATCTAGATGAACAGATTACCTCACCTCTTTTCCACTTTCATTTTACGTAGTCAACCTCTGAAATAATAAAGTAGCATCTTGGACCATTAGACTGGGACAATTCAAGCTTTGCAACTAATCTTAACTAACTTAAGCTGTTCTTTATTGTTCCAAGGTGTGGTTTGACAGATTGCATAAATGCCCAAAGAACTCTTTATCAATACATACCAAACATACAGCGAACATCCATTATCCTTTTCTCTCACAGTGTTTTATTCACAAATACCTCCCCCACCCCAGCTGCTCAAGAGCCAAAAGAGGGAGGCAAAAAAAAAAAAAAAAGACTTGGCAACAACTTATTGCTGCAGCACAATCCAACAATTAAGCACCTTTCTGGAGTATTTTGCATCCCATTCACTAGAGAAGCTACCTCAATTTGATTGCTTTATTCCTTCCGTAGTGTGGGAGGAACATTATCGACTGTTGTATAAGAGGGATGAAGGAGACATTATTATTAAACAGTATATCTAGATGTGGCCACCAACAACCTGAACTCACACACACCTCCTTGATAAAGCAGATTAAACCTGGCAAAGTCCCTGAGTGTAATTAGGCAATATTGGAAGTAATCAGGAACAAGTTAGAAGGATGGGTTCTTAATTCTGGCTTCTCTTTTCTCTTTCGTTGACCTCACCACTCAATCCTGCAGGGAGATAGGCAGGCTGATTCCACTATTGTTCGACTTCTACATTAACTCACTTGAAACTGCAGGCTATTATCTCCATCAAAATTGGCAAATAAATTTTTCTGTGTACTCCTTTACATCAAAGTAAATGGTGTTTGGATCAACAACTTAAGATATGCTGACGATACAGTTCTGCTTGCCAGTAAGCATGAAGACCTTCAGCTCCTCATCAACAGAGTCACCGAAACATCTGGAAAATACGGCTTGAAGCTTAACACCTCAAAAACCAAGATCATGGTCGTCAGCAAACAACCCATTAACTTACCACCAGTAAATTCAGAAGGAACACCACTAGAAAAAGTTGAAAGGATCACGCACCTCGGTTCTAATTTACATGAAAGCTGGGACATGACCGCTGAAGTAAAGACAAGGATAGAGAAAGCTCGAACAGCATTCTTCAAAATGAAAAAGGTCTTCTGCAGTCACGACATAAGCCCAAGACTGAAAATCAGGCTTGTCAGATGCTATATTTTTTCTATCCTGCTCTATGGAGTAGAGAGTTGGTTTCTGACAGAAGGCCACCTGAAGAGACTAGAAGCATTTGAAATGTGGATTTACAGGCGGCTGTTACGTATAAGCTGGGTAGACAAGATCAGAAATGAGGAGGTTTTAAGCCGCCTGGGAAAGCCAAGGGAAATCATCAAACAATTAAAAAACGAAAGCTAGAATATTTCGAACATGTGATGCGACACCCAGAAAAATACGGCATACTCCATTTAATCCTCCAGGGAAAGATTGAAGGCAAACGAGGTCCAGGCAGAAGAAGAACATCATGGCTTCAAAATCTAAGGGACCGGTTTGGACAAAACTCAGCAGCACTTTTTCGTGCGGCTGCTGATAAAAACAGGATCGCCAACATGATCGCCAACGTCCGATAACGGATATGGCACAAGAAGAAGAAGAAGACTCCTTTACATGGACGATGCCATAATTCTCTCTTCTACCGCAGCAGGCTTAAGAAGACCAAAATCCATCTTGCTTTCTACAGTGGAAGCCAATCTGTAATAAACGATGATAAAGCCAAAATACTCTTTGTACAGTAATAAATGTAAAATAATGTTCTTAGAAAAGGCCAAGGACATGTGGGGAGTTTTATATCAAAATATATTTTATTCCTTATACCGTCTCCATCTTCCCTTAATGCATTAACAGAATCCACAATGGATTGAGAATCAGTGTCTCCACTAGATAATTGACAGTCAAGCTGAAACTAAGCTAATCAAGTAAAAATAGCAAACGGGGGGAAAATCTTTTATTTAAACTTCCTCAAACCCCCAAATAGGTTACCCAGACCTAATCCACATATCAAAGGAGAAGGTTTGTAAAGACAAATCGAGTTAATTAAATTGGTCTACAGAACTGAGGTTCACAAGAATAAACATCATACACCCACACAGTGGTGGGATTCAAATATGTGAACAACCGGTTCTCTGTATGTGGATGCCACTTCCAGAAGTCCATTCTGGGCCTGGGCAACAAAAAATTAGCTACCGGTTCTGCCGAACTGGTGCGAACCAGCTGAATCCCACCACTGCACCCACACCCCTCAAGTGTCATCCTAGAATCAGCACATACATACTTCCACATCCAGGACAAACTCCCCTATATATTTATGCTTTTGGGAATAAATATTTCTCCTTTCCTCACAGCTGTCTGGATTTCATTTTTATTTATTTTTGCATGACCCCAGCTTGAGATGGGACACCAAATTATTCTTCTGACAGACACTAAATTAGAGGACCTCCGGGGAAAAATGGTGAAGATGGTTCTGCTAAAAGTGGAGCTGACACTGCAGCAGAATGAAACATATCATTGTGATTCCTCTGTAGGCAAGGAGAGGACTTGAGATCACCCACAAATGCTCCAGACAGTTGTTTCTCGTGAGGAGACTGCAAGACTGGCAGGTTTAGACACACTGGGAGATTAGGGAAAGTTCTCTTTGCTCAAACCACAGTCAGCACCCTTCAAATGGACACTCGGTTCACATACTTCCTTTTCTAATCACTTTTTGGAAGTTGCGTGTTAACTGGCACCGTTGGAGTGACAGGTTTTACAGCACCAGATGAGCTTCCTTCAATTCTTAGCAAAAGAAGTTTCTAAAAAGGACTTAAGTTTAAGGACTTCTAAAACAAATATTTTGAAATAAACAGCAAATGCATAATTAAAATTTTGAACCGACTTTTTGACGGATCCAGATGGATTTGAAATTAGATTTTGAAATTTATTATAAGAAACCTTCCCATAGGAAAATGCTTTTGGTTTGCATTCCTTTAAAAAATAATAATAATAATAGGATGACACTTTGAAGGTTGGACACTAGAGGGAGCTGAAAGGAACTAGACTAGAGATTTATGATTAAAGGGGAAGAACATTTAATTTTGGTTTACTAATGCAGAATAGAGCAAATTATTTTAACAGTGGATGTATTGAAGGACAGGTTTGAACAATGGACCCAGACGTTAACTTTTAGAGTGTCTGCCTCTGTAAATAAACTGCGTTTAAAAGATGTTATGGAAGAGGAATAAAATTTACTGAACTAGACAAACATTGATCTGAAAGTGGATTTAAAAATGATACAGGAGTGAGATGGTTATCCATAAGAAACAGGCAGATTTCTTAATAGTTAAAAGGCATATAAAAATAACAAGCCAAAAGAACAACCTGGATAAATTTCCTATGTTGGATTTACAAAAGAGGCTTGTCAAAGCTGTGAAGAATTCTTCAAGAAGGCACAAAGAAAATATGAAAAGAATTAGGGTTCTAGGACATTATTTTAAAGGACTAAAGAACAAGTTTGTTAAAAATAACAGGAAGGAAAATTGTTTTATTTGATCAAGGTTGAAATAGATATATTGTTATCTCTGTTAATCCTTAATGGACTTAATGATCAGAACTGAATGATGAGGCTTTAAGGATTTGTTTGTAGGTAAGAAATGGGATATAGGAAGAAGTCATCGTCTGTTATATTTTACAAGAAGGTAATAAGTTACTAAAATTGTTTATATTAGTTGTGGTGAAGGGAGAAATAATTTCTTCATATATTTCCTTTCTTTTTCTTTCCTATATTCTTATTTTTTTTCTATCTTTCTATTTTTTTTAAAAAAAATTCCACTTTCTATTTTTTCCTTTTGTTCTCTTATTTCTTTTTGTGTGTATTAGCTTATATCTTTTTAATTGCAATTCTTAATAAGTCATTGAATCTAAATTAGTCATTGAATCTGCAGAGTTTGGAACATGTAAGCTTCTTTAAATAATATGGAATAATCTTCCATTCAAGAAAATTGGCAGTGCTTGATGGGATAGCAGTGAAGACCTTGGAGAAAGATGTTCAGATGCCATGACTTGTCTGGATCCTGGAGAATTCTGGGAATTGAAGTCCAGATATCTTAAAGTTGCCAAGATTGAGTAACGCTACTCTATATGAACCACAGATATTTTGTATAGAATGTGATGCCAAGAACTGGCACCTGTTTTGCAGTAATCTGTCCTTCAATTTATTATTTTTTAAAATTAAAAGATTTGTACATTTCTTTTTAAAAAAATAATTGGGGCCTTGAAGATGTGTGGACTTTAAGTCCTAATAATAATCAATAATAATCAATAATCAAACTTGGTGACTTGAAGATGTGTGGAGATGTGTGAAGACCTTATACCATCCTGATCAAATAGCAATAGCAATAGCACTTAGACTTCATCGTGCTTTACAGCCTTCTGTAAGCCGTTTACAGAGTCAGCCTATTGCCCCAAACTATCTGGGTCCTCATTTTACCGACCTTGGAAGGATGGAAGGATGAATCAACCTTGAGCTGGTCAGGATCGAACTGCTGAACTGCTGGCAGTGGGCAGAGTCAGCCTGCAATACTGCATTCTAACCACGAGGCTACAAGAAAGAAAGAAAAAGAAAGAAAGAAAGAAAGAAAGAAAGAGCAATAGCTCTTAAGACTTCTATACCGCTTCACAGTGCTCTACAGCCCTCTCTAAGCGGTTTACAGAGTCAGCGTATTGCCCCCCAAAAATCAGGGTCCTCATTTCACCGACCTCGGAAGGATGGAAGGCTGAGTCAACTCTGAGCCGGTCAGGATCGAACTGCTGAACTGCTGGCAGTGGGCAGAGTCAGTCTGCAATACTGCATTCTAACCACGATGCTACAAGAAAGAAAGAAAGAAAGAAAGAAAGAAAGAAAGAAAGAAAGAAAGAAAGAAAGAAAGAAAGAAAGAAAGAAAGAAAGAAAGAAAGAAAGAAGCGAGCCATGGTGGCACAGTGGTTAGATTGCAGTATTGCAGGCTAACTGTGCCCACTGCCAGGAGTTCGATCCTGACCGGCTCAAGGTTGACTCAGCCTTCCATTATTTCGAGGTCAGTAAAATGAGGACCCAGCTTGTTGGGGGACAAATATGCTGACTCTGTAAATCACTTAGAGAGGGGTATAAAGCACCGTGAAGCGGTGCTATTGCTATTGCTAAAAAGAAACACGAATTTCTGGGGGAAAGGAGGGAGGGAGGGAGGGAAGGAGGGAGGGAGGGAAGGAAGGAAGGAAGGAAGGAAGGAAGGAAGGAAGGAAGGAAGGAAGGAAGGAAGGAAGAGCAGTAGCACTTATATACCACTTCACAGTGCTTTACAGCCCTCTCTAAGCGGTTTAGGGATTCAGCCTATTTCCCCCCCAACAATCTGGGTCCTCATTTTACCGACCTCGGAAGGATGTCAGGATCGAACTACTGGCAGTCAGCAGATTTTAGCCTGCAGTACTGCATTCTAACCACTGTACCACTACGGCTCTGATCAATGCATCGCCACCATGACAAATGGTTGTCCAGTCTATTTTTGAAAACCTGCAGCAATAGAGCACCCACAACTCTGGGAAGCAAGCTATCATATTGTTCTCACTTGTTAGAAAATTTCTCCTTACTTCCAGGTTGATCGGTCTTTAACAAGCTTCCACCATTACTACTTGTCCTGCCCTCTAATGTTTTGGTGTTAAATGGGAAATCACCCAGAAAGCTAAGTGATCTGACCCAGAAGTAGGATAGCTGAAGGCCCTATTGCCTTAGAACGACAGGCTATGCTGTTTGTCCGATATAAATCTTAGTTTTCAGTCCAAGGAACACTTCAGTGATACTGAAGTGGTTAGCAACTAAGTGCACTCAGAACAAGGGATAAGTCTTATTGTTTGTCTTGTTGTTTGCATAAGATGGTAGCAGAGTAGGAACTTCAGATATCTTGAGAAAATCCTTTGGTGATTGCTACTTCTAAGGTGGAGTAGCTCACCAAAGCCGGCTGAAGTCTCTCACCATATGTTTGAAGGAGGGGTGTCCCTTGTGAAGGAGATTTATGCTGCTTTATGTCTTGAAGAAAGTGGCTGGGGTACTTTTCTTCTTCCTATTTTTTTTTTTAAACCTTTGGTGGTGCTCGTAGATATGACGGTAGTTAGCTTCCTTCCAGCGGATCTTCTTATCTTGAAATTGGGCCCAGGGATTGTCCAAAGTACAGGTGGTGTACCTTGACTTACAACCATTTGTTTAGTGACTGCTCAAAGTTACAACGGCATTGAAAAAAAGGGACTTATCACTGTTTTTCACACTTACAACCATTGCAATATCCCCGTGGTCACGTGATCAAAATTCAGACGCTTGGCAACTGGCATGTACTTATGACGGTTGCAGTGTCCTGGGGGTCACGTGATCCCCTTTTGCGACCTTCTGACAAGCAAAGGCAGTGGAAGCCAGGTTCACTTAACAACCGTGTTACTAACTTAACAACTGCAGTTACTCACTTAACAACTGTGGCAAGAAAAGTCGTAAAACGGGGCAAAACTCGCTGAACAACTGCCTAGCTCACCAGCAGACATTTTGGTCCCAATTGTGATCGTAAGTCGAGAACTAGCTGTATTACCTTCTCCATGATAAATGAAGGATTATGAACGTTACAGAAATATCAACCATAGAAGAATGTTGAATGCATATATTACTTTATATATGTATGATGGTGTGTAAATGGTGGCTTCTGATTAACCATGTCTACATTTGGAAATTAAGGAGAGTTACATCTGGTTAGGACTTGAAGAATGTAAGACTACAGGGTTTGAAAATTCTTCTAGGAAGCTGAGATGAAAAACAAATTCTGGGGGGGGAAAAAGTAAACCATTTCCATAAGGTTTCCAAGAAAACATGAATGACTCAAGTTCAATTTGAAGGAGAGTTTACCTTGAATATTTTATTTATTTAGCATATGGCATATCATACATGGACTAGCAATGTATATTAACATTTCACCTAGATTAGTAAAATATACTAAACTATACATTTTAAAAAGATCTATATTCAAATACCAATGTCTAGGCCAGGGTAGGCAACCTTGGCTCTTTTATGACTTGTGGACTTCAACTCCCAAAATTCCTGAGCCAGCATGGGGGAACTAAGGCCCCTTCATGACTTGTGGACTTCAACTCCCAGAATTCCTCAGCCAGCATGGGGGAACTATGGCCCCTTCATGACTCGTGGACTTCAACTCCCAGAATTCCTCAGCCAGCATGGGGGAACTATGGCCCCTTCATGACTTGTGGACTTCAACTCCCAGAATTCCTCAGCCAGCATAGGGGAACTATGGCCCCTTCATGACTCGTGGACTTCAACTCCCAGAATTCCTCAGCCAGCATGGGGGAACTATGGCCCCTTCATGACTTGTGGACTTCAACTCCCAGAATTCCTCAGCCAGCATGGGGGAACTATGGCCCCTTCATGACTCGTGGACTTCAACTCCCAGAATTCCTCAGCCAGCATGGGGGAACTATGGCCCCTTCATGACTTGTGGACTTCAACTCCCAGAATTCCTCAGCCAGCATGGCTGGCTCAGGAATTCTGGGAGTTGAAGTCCACAAGTCATAAAAGAGCCAAGGTTGCCTACCCCTGCTCTAGGCCATCTAACCATTAAAGCACAGCATCGCTTATATTTTAAAAAAAATCAGATACTGGACCGGTAGATGCTCTCAGCTTACAGTTGGTCAGGATGTGATCTACAGTTTGACTTAGGATCCCGCAGTCACACTGAAGGGAGGATACTGTGCCCCATTTATACAGAGAGTCCCAGCAGAGATGTGAATCCTATTCAGCATTGTCCATTGCTGATGTGGTAGTTCAAAGCTTGACACCTTTCCTATGGGGTCTTCCTATGTCTGAGCATTCAGCAACCCATTTGGCTTTCTATTGGGAATCCGTGTTAAAGTTGTTGGGCAGATGTTGTGCAAGTGCCAGTGGGGGCTTCCTGGATTTGAGTCTTCCGGCTGATAAATGAGGATGGTCAGCATGCACCGGGATGTAAAGGTTGAATTGCTAAGATGCTTGCTAACCTCTGTCGCTACTCAACTTGCCATAGAAACGGGGGAGAGAGAGTCTGGGAAAAGAAATGGGAGTTTCAAGAAGCCGTCCATGGACCATGAGACGCAAGGTCATAAAAGCAGGTGTCTTTCCCCCCTATTTTACTGCTTCTGTAATCCAGCTTCCCATCTACAATTGCATTAAAGTCTCCCATTAAGCAAATATTTTGATATTCCAATTCCACTATTTTTTTTATGTAATTTTTGATAAAATTCTTCTTGTTCGTTATTAGGTGCACATATAGCTACCATCAGTATCTGTTTTTGATTCATCATTATTTCCACCATTAATATTCTTCCCTCTTCGTCTGCATTGATTTGTTTGGGATTCATTATTTCTTTAATATATAAAGCTATTCCTCTCTTTTTTTTGTGCTAATGTGAAGTGGAGTTTCCCAATTTTCAGTTTATAGTGTTGTCTCTTAATAAGTGTTTCTTGGAGACAAATTATATCCATTTTTTATTTTCGTAGTCGTGTAAAGTTTTTTTTTCTGTGGGCGGGGGAGTTCAATCCGTTTATATTCATTGAGAAAATCCCATTTTCCTTCTCCATCTCCTTCAGTTACACATGGTGGGTGGGGGGTTATGAAAAGCCAGATTTCCGCGCGGGAAACCTAGAGTTGATTTTGCTTCTTCAGTGCCGGGATGTGTATTCAATAAAGAGTATCTCTTATGGCACCTCGAGACCGTAGAGTTTCTTCAATATTGAATTTGCCAGGCAGACGGTTGACAGGTAGGAGTGAGTTGTTCAGAATTTTTCTGTATTCTCTCACTAGTGCATCTTGCCTTCGTAAAGCAGGCGGTGTTATATGGTTCAGAACCGGGATGGGGCAACTTGCTGCAGCCAACTCATCATGGTCAACTCACCGTGGTCAACTTGCCATGGCCAATTTGCTGTGGCCATCCCACCATGGCCAACTCGCTGCGGGACCGCTTACTATGGCCAGCTCACCAAAGGACACCTTGCTGCTGGACAATTTAACAATTCAACTTCATTATTTAAACTCATTTAAAAAGATATTTAAATTTTTGTCGTTCCCATTTCATTTTGTCTCTTCTTTGGCATCCTTTCTTTAATGATCCTATTCTACTATTTCTTTGGGATTAGTGTAACTCTTATCCCACACGAGTTGTCCCATGGCGAGTTGGCTGCGGCAAGCTGTCGTAGATCCCTCAGAACAGGGAGCCAGCAAGTCAGAGTGGCTTTAATACAGCCACTTATAATCCTCATGGTGTCATGGAATCTGGCATCTCAATAGAAGAAGATAAACCAGTTGTTTCTTAACCTTGGCACCTTGAAAATGTGTGGTCTTCAACTCCCAGAATTCCCCAGCCAACCATACTGGTGCCTGCTTTCAATTAAAAATTGGAGAGAAATTATTCAACCGCAACTTGAAGATATGTTATTTTGCTCCATCGTCAGAAAGCTGGACTATTTTTGCCTTCTCAATCCTAAAACAGGCCAAAGTCCAAGAGTCTCTGACATCCTTGGTATGTTTTATCTGTATCAACTAGTTTATTCCTGAAGAGTGTCTGCTTGTGCTAGAAAATCTTTGCTCATGAGGAAATTTTGAGTGACAACGTTCGACTTCTCCATTAAGCCAACCTTTCCTCAACCTCTCTTGAATAAATAAACAGTTTAAAACTAAATCACCAACGTAAAAATAATGACAACTGGTTGGTTCCCTTCTCATCCCTCACCCTTGCTGGAGAAAGATAATTGTCTCTTTTAATTTTAGAAACAGTTATTTATGATAAATGTCTTCAATGGCTTAATGATTGAAAAGAATTAACCTTTAAATATTACTTTAATTTCTCTGAAGTAATTCAAAACTCATGAATAAACATACGGATGGTGCGAAGTAAGTTTAATTTGGGACTATTGTTTATTCCTGGCTTTGGATCCTGTTGCAGTCTTAGACTGGAAGTGTGGCATTAACATGCCAACTCCACAGGACGTGAAGAAATTACACGTTTTTAAAATTAAGGAATTAGGTGGTTTGCCACCGCGGCCACCGCAGACGCTGGAAGGCGAGCTTCATCTTCCGCGTTCAGTTTCGCTCCGCTGGGGGACCCTGGAAAGGGTCGAAAGTCACCCTGTAGGGGTGACGAGCAACGAGGGGACCCCCGCTCGATCTGAGGCAGCCCTCCAAACCGGCGGAGGAAAGACCGGCCATAGTAATATGGCCCGTCACTAGGCTGCAGACAGCCGAAGTCAAACTTACCACCAAACACTTCGAAAGCAACGCGAATGAAACTGGGTGAGATCCGATCTTCTCTTTACCCTAAGTATTTTCTTTTCTTGTAAAAGCTGCCTGAAGTATCTTTCCCCCTGTGAGGAGAGAGGGAAGAGAATTTCCATCCCACCCTCTAAGAATAGCGGCGACTGACTACCCAGGGGAATTAAAGCACTAAAAGAATAACGTTAATCTAATTGTATTTATATGTTCCTGAAACTTGGGGACCCAAAATTTCCCTATTTTTATTGGAGACTTTTGCTTTTATCTACAAAAAAGAAATACGATTGGAAAAAGGATTATAAAAATTTTGGACTTAAAAAACTTTAAACGGCATCTGTGACATCTTGTGGCGAAGTTTAGTATTACAACTTGTTATTTCCTGAAAGAGACTTGGCTCGAAATCCAGACTTCAGATAAGACTCTTTTGACCTTGGCCCCATCTGTGAGAAACTCAGCTGTAAGAGAACAGCTGGCTGGCTGGGGTATTCTGGGAGCTGAAGTCCACACCTCTTAAAGTGGCTAAGGTTGGGGAACACTGTTTCAAAAGAAGACTATACAGGCAGGAGATCTGCTGTCACCATTGCTGATTCCTATTTTGTATCTACCTTTTTGATTCAAAGCTTTGCACTTGTTTCCCTCCAAGGGAATGGATGACACAGCTTAATGCAGCTTACACATTTTGAAGCTGATCTGGAAGGTGTTGGAATAAAAAAAAAAATACTATTTCAGCACCAGTACAAGTAAGGATGAATGCATGGGCTGGAGATGAATTATTTATTGCTTTATTTGATTATGATAATGCCACCCAGAGTCACTTTTCATGAGATGGGTGGCTGTATAAATTTAAGAAAGAAAGAAAGAAAGAAACAAAGAAAGAAAGAAAGAGAGAGAGGGAGAGAGAGAGAGAGAGAGAGAGAGAGAGAGAGAGAGAGAAAGAAAGAAAAAGAAGGAAGGAAGGAAGGAAGGGAAGAGGGAAGGAAGTAGGGAAGAGAATTGGGAAGAGAGGGAGGAAACGAAGAAAAAGGGGGAGGAAGGAAAGAAAAAGGGAAGGAGGGAGGAAGTAAGTAAGTAAGTAAGTAAGTTCAAGGCAACATCACAGTAATGAGACAGAAAGTGAGGTTGTTTATTTGGTCTGTGTTTGGGTGCAAGTGAGTAAGTAAACCTCTTTTAGTATTTGCTACCCTAATTCTGACATTGTTCTTTTGAAACTATTATCAAATTATTATTACCAATTATCAAGTATTTATGCACACCAACTTGGAAGATTCTGAAAGAGGAAATTGAGCAATTTGTAGAGGATCACTGGGCACTAGTCATAATAGATGCTCTGGATAGGTACCGTACATCTAGGCTCAGTTGCATGTGTGAAACAGGATTCTGGTCTCTTCCAGCAGGATTCTTTCTATCTTCTTTAACCCATGGCAGAACAATAAAACATTTAAATATTGCAGTGGTGTAGCCTTAAACACTGCAGCCAATGAAGGATCCAGGGGAGGCTGTTAGTCATGTCAGCTCTGTTTGCAACCGCTGTCTTCAATCTAGCTTCAGTATCAATCTGTCTTAAATGAGGGGAAAAACAACAGGCTTCTAGGCCACCCCATAGTTAAGAACTATTCCAATCACTAAAAAAGAGAGCTGTGTAAAAACTACAGCACATAAACTACAGTCAAGTGGAGATGTTGCAATTGTTGTCAGAGCAATTACAGAAGAAAGACAAAGCCAAAGGGGAAAAAAAAACACCCAGGAGATTCTTCAGATTCACTATTTATTACTGGGGGAAAAGATTTAAACAACAGCATCCCTATCTATCTATCTATCTATCTATCTATCTATCTATCTATCTATCTATCTATCTATCTATCTATCTATCTATCTATCTATCTATCTATCTATCTATCTATCTATCTATCTATCTATCTATCTATCTATCTATCTATCTATCTATCTATCTATCTATCTATCTATCTATCTATCTATCTATCATCTCTGTCTCTTTCTCTCTATCCATCTATTTCTCTATCATCTTATCTCTCTCTCCCTCTCTCTTCTGTCTGTCTGTCTGTCTGTCTGTCTGTCTGTCTGTCTGTCTGTCTGTCTGTCTGTCTGTCTGTCTGTCTATCTATCTATCTATCTATCTATCTATCAGACCTCCAAGGTCCCTTCCAGTTCTATTCTATTCTATTCTATTCTATTCTATTCTATTCTATTCTATTCTATTCTATTCTATTCTATTCTATTCTATTCTATTCTATTCTATTCTATTCTATTCTATTCTATTCTATTTAACATAAATACCTGGGAAGATCCTAGAAAAGATAATCAAAAAACAGATCTGCGAACAACTAGAAGCAAACAAAGTCATAACTAGTAGCCAGCATGGGTTTGCTAAAAACAGATCATGCCCAATCAATCTTATCTCACCCTTCGCTAAAGTGACTAAACTAGTAGAGTCGCGAAACGCAGTGGACGTAGTATACTTAGATTTCAGTAAGGCATTTGACAAAGTAGACCACAATCAACTTCTTGTTAAGCTAGGAAAAGTTGGAATAGACAACATCACCACCAGATGGATCTGTAGCTGGCTGGCAAACCCTAAGGCAGGTAAGAAACATTATAAAGCAACTAACAAAACAATATAAAACTAATTAAAGTATATAACCAGGCAATTTGAAAATAGCAGTCAAGGTTCATTGTTACTCAATATAACTCGGGAAAGACTAATTAAAAACTTAAAAAATACCTATAGAAGTAAGGTTTTCAATGGTTGAAAACCAAAACAAGACAGAAAATCAGAAAGTCATTTCAGTACTTGATAGAACTAAGGAGAAATTTCCTGACAGTGAGAACAAGCTGCCTTCAGAAGTTCTGGGTGCTCCAACACTGGAGATTTATAAGAAGAGATTGGACAACCATTTGTCTGAAATGGTGTAGGGTTTGCTGCCTAAGCATTGGGTTGGACTACTAGAAGACCTCCAAGGTCCCTTCCAACTCTGTTATTCTGTTACTCCTGTTCTAGATCATTTGATGAGCGCATGGACACAAAGCATGGAATTAATAGGTAGCATTCTTTATGGTTTTATAGGTGTGTGGTTTTTTTTTTAAAGTAAATGAAAGAATTATCAAAGGAATTCTGTTCAATCCTCTTAGCTTGCAAATGGGGTGAATTAAAGCGGAACAAACAGTTGGAAATCACATTACTTAGTAAAGGATCTAAAATGCTGAATTAAAGAGGAACAAACAGTTGGAAATCACATTACTTAGTAAAGGATCCAAAATGCTCAAACGTGTGTTGTGTAAGAATGCTAGTACAGTTCACTGCTGTTGTCTGTTCTGTGTTGCAATCTGCTTGAGTATGTTGATTTATTTTGTGTCCCAGGAAATCTGTGGCAGTCAGAACATAAAGCTTCAGCTGGTGCATTATTCATTGTGCCCTTGTAACTTGAAGTTACTTGCCTTTCATAGGAATTTCGTAACCCAAGATCTCTTGCCCATGGTGGAATCAAAATAAATTTCAATAAACATTTTCCTTCACATAGCCCATTTTGAGGTGCGTAGATAGAATGGTGGACAGGGAGGCATGGCATCCAGTTTTGAAGTCTTAGGTGGAAATGATGAATTGAGAGGAAGATGGACAGTTTGTTGCACATGGGACGAATGTCCCTGACATTCACAAGTGTGAAAAACAGCCACACTCAAATCACTTTCAACCAAACACTGAGGCCCAACTGGCTCTAGAAGACCCAGTGAAGTTTAAAGTAATCCGTGTCCTTCTCATCTAGGCTGGCAGCACTAGCCAGAGTCTAGTCTAATCTTGGAGGCCACCAAGTTTAGAACCACAAAGAAGGGGGGGGGGTCAACCTATTCTCCAAAGCGCCTGAAGGCAGGACAAGAAGCAACTGATGGAAGCCAATCAAGGAGACGAGCAACTTAGAACTAAGGAGAAACGTCCTGATAGTGAGAACAATTGATCAGTGGAATGACTTGCCTCCAGAAGTTGTGGGTGCTCCATCACTGGAGGTTTTGAAGAAGAGATTGGACAACCATTTGTCTGAAATGGTGTAGGGTCTCCTGCCTGTGTAGGAGTAGAAGACCTCTAAGGTCTCTTCCAATTCTGTTATTCTGTTATTCATCTGTTTTGAAGATCCAAAGATGACTCAAAAAGGGGACAGACTTCAGGTCCTCTTTTATACCCCCCCCCCAAGTCCTTGCTCTGTTGATTCACAAGACTGGCAGCTAGTCTTGCCTCGCTGATTGACAGGTCTGGTAGCTGTTGATGGGATTTGGGGAGGAGTTTCCCATGTGCTCATGCCTAATTTCTTTTGTTTGCTTCAGGTGACATGTTTCCTTTGACTTAGTTCCTTCTTATCTACCTTCCCTAAGGGATTTTTTTTTAGAATGAGATTCTTGAGTTTTATCCACCCTGCTTCATCCTTAGTTATGGCAGCTTCTCCTGGTCTCACAGTACAGTCAGAAATCAGATCCTAATGCGACAGGTAATGGCATCTCCAAGAAACAAATGAAACATCAAGAAGTATCAGTAAGAGGGAATATTTGTAGCTCAGGATTAAACCGTGGGGTCCTTGGTGCTGTCTGAGCTGGGTTGTTTTCTTGCAGCTGATTCATTACCCAACTAGATAACATCATCAGTGCAGGCTGGACAAAAGTCACGAATGTTGTCTAAAAGATTAGGGAAGGTAGATAAGAAGGAGCTAATTGCACTGATGAGATTACGTAGTCTGGTAATGAAATGTCTACAAGAAAACGAACAAGCACAGACAGCATCAAGGAGCCCACATCATGAGGTCTTACACCAAGTATTAGGGTGATGTCATCCCATTGAATAGAATAGAATAGAGCTGGAAGGGACCTTGGAGGTCTTCTAGTCCAGCCCCCTGCTCAAGCAGGAGAACCTATACCATTTCAGACAAGTGGCTGTCCAGTCTTTTCTTAAAAACCTCCGGTGATGGGGCGCCCACGATTTCTGAAGGCAAGCTGTTCCACTGGTCAATTGTCCTCACAGTTAGGAAGTTTCTCCTCAATTCCTGGTTGCTTCTCTCCTTGGTCAGTTTCCAACCATTGTTGGTGCTTTGGAGAATAGCCTGATGCCTCTTCTTCGTGGTAGCCCCTCAAATATTGGAATACTGCTATCATGTCTCCCCTATTTCTTCTTTTCTTTAGACTAGCCAAACCCAAGTCCTGCAGCCGTTCTTCGTATGTTTTAGTCTCCAGGCCTTTGATCATCTTAGTTGCTCTTCTTTGCACTTTTTCCCAAGGTCTCAACATCTTTTTTGTAGTATAGTGACCTGCAGTATTTGAGATGTGGTCTTACTAGGGTTTTTTAAAGCGGTACTAATACTTTGCGTGATCTTGATTCCATGCCTCTGTTTATACAACCCAGGATTGTATTAGCTTTTTTGGCTGCTGCTGCACACTGCTGGCTCATAGTCAAGTGATCGTCCACTAGGACTCCGAGGTCCCTCTCACAGTTACTGTTTTTGAGCCAGGTCTCGCCTAATCTGTACTTAAACCTTTGATCTTTCCTGCCTAAATGTAAAACTTTGCTGACCATCAAATGCAGACCCTTCTATCTGCCCAGAGAATTCTCTGTTACCATTATCACAACTGTGTATATCCCCCCTGATGCAAACAGAGAAGAGGCCCTGAAGGTTCTCCACCATACCATCAGTGACTTACAAACTACTCACCCAGAAGGTGCATTTATTGCTGTGGGAGACTTTAACCAAGTGGATTTGAAAGCTACCCTGCCACATTTCCATCAATATGTGGACTTTGCAACCAGAGGGGACAATACACTGGATCTTGCTTATTCCAACATCAAGAAGGCTTTCAAAGCTATCCCCCGCCCTCACCTGGGCTCCTCTGACCATCTCTCAGTGCTGCTTATTCCAGCATATAAACCCTTATTAGTCAGAGTGAAACCTACAGTAAAGCAGGTGAGGATTTGGACAGAGGGTGCTATAGAAGCATTACAAGACTGCTTTGAATGTACAGATTGGGGCATGTTTAAGGAAGCAGCTACTGATAACCAACATACAAATGTTGAGGAGTATGCCACCACGGTGTCTGCATATATCCAAAAGTGCATAGAAGATGTCTGTGTCCTGAAAAGCTTTGTTGTGAGGGCGAATGAAAAACCGTGGCTGACTTATGAGGTCCGCAAGATGCTGAAAGCACGGAATGTGGCTTTTAAATCTGGGGCTGGCACTTAGAACAGCCAGAGCAAATCTGAAAAGTGCCGTAAAAGGTGCAAAGCAAGCCCATTGCCAGAAAATCCAGAACTTTTTTCAGGACCAAACAAACACCAGGCAAATGTGGCAAGGGATCCAGGCCATTACGGATTACAAGGTGGCTCCATCGAGATGTAAGGATGACACAGACTTCCTAAACAAACTGAATGCATTCTTTGGTAGATTTGAGGCATCAAATAGTACTCCTGCTAGGAAAGCTGTGCCCCATCCTGATGAGCAAGTGCCTAGCTTTGATGTCACCTCTGTACGGAAAACACTGCAGACAGTTAACATTCGGAAAGCAGCAGGCCCAGATAACATCCCTGGACGTGTCCTCAGGGAATGCGCAGAGGAGCTGGCTTGTGTTCTCACTGATATTTTTAACCTCTCATTGCAGCAGGCAGTGGTCCCATCGTGTTTTAAGATGGCCATCATCTTGCCAGTGCAAAAAAAGTCCACAATCACAGGCCTCAATGATTACCGTCCGGTTGCACTGACATCCACCATCATGAAATGCTTTGAGAAGCTGATAAAAGACACTATTGTATCTAGCCTCCCGCCAGCATTTGACCCGCTTCAGTTTGCCTACCGACCAAATCGCTCTACGGAGGATGCTATTTCTTCCGTTCTCCATCTGAGCCTGAAGCACTTGGAGGAAAGAAATACTCATGTGCGTTTGCTGTTTGTCGACTTCAGTTCGGCGTTTAACACACTCATTCCCCAGCATCTAGTAGACAAACTGGGCCTTTTAGGCTTAAACACTCCTTTGTGCAACTGGATTCTGGATTTTCTTACCAACAGGCCCCAATATGTGCGAGTTGGAACAAATACCTCAAATACCATTTTCTTGAGCACAGGTTCTCCTCAGGGCTGCGTCTTAAGTCCGCTGCTGTTCACCCTGTTGACCCATGACTGCTGTGCTAGGTTTGCCACCAACCATATTGTGAAGTCTGCAGATGATACAACAGTAGTGGGCCTTATTCAGGATGACAAGGTGGAAGCTTACTGCAAGGAGGTTGAGGGGTTGGTGAACTGGTGCAAGGAAAACAGCCTAGTTTTAAATACAAGAAAAACCAAAGAGATCATTGTTGATTTCAGAAAAGGCAGGCACAGCCACACTTCTCTGTGCATAAATGATTCACCTGTGGAGATGGCTACCAGCATCAAATTCCTGGGTGTGCAGCTAACGAGTAGGCTGACTTGGTCGCTAAACAGTGAGAAACTGGTGAAGCGGGCACAGCAGCGCCTGCATTTTCTGCGCCGCATGAGAAAAGCACATCTTCCTTACCCTGTCCTGACCACTTTCTACAGGGGGACAATCGAGAGCATCCTGTCATACAGCATCACAGTCTGGTTTGGAGGCATCACTGCTTCAGACAGGAAGGCAGTGCAGAGAGTGGTGAGGATGGCCGAAAAGATCATTGGCAGTTCCCTCCCTACCATCCAGGACATAGCACAGAAGCGTTGCTTGAGCAGGGCCCGCAAGATTTTCTGGGACACTACACATCCTCTTCACAACCTGTTTTCCCTGTTACCTTCTGGGAGGAGGCTTCGTGGTATCCGTAGCAGAACATCCAGGTTCAGCCATAGTTTCATTCCATACAGCATTAACCTTGCGAACTCTCAAACTTCCTCCTTGCGTTATATATTCAAGATGGACAGTATTTAATATTTATTTGCTATGTATATGTAGGGATGTGGGTCTATATATATGTTGTACATAGTATGTTTAGGTGTGTGTCATGTATATGTTTCACTTTGAGAGCGGGCAACTAAATTTCATTTTTTTATGTGTGCCATTGTGCCCACAATATAAAAAATGACAATAAAGGTTATTTATCTTTTTATCTTTATCTTCTCCACATGAAAATTCATTGTGTTGGATAGGGCCCATTGTAACCCAATGGTAGGATGAAAAGAGAACATTATTCACTTGGGCAATTAGCTATGTGGAAAGCATTTAATTTTCATAGACTTCCAGGTTTTTTTTTCCATGATTAATCTTCTCTGAAGGACTTACTTAGGCTTGGAAGCTAAGAAGAATTGGTCTGGTTGGATTTTGGATGGGAGAAAAAGTCCACGAGGGGCATCAAGAATTAAGTTTTACTCAAAAAGGATTTTACTTTCTTTGGAATTAATCAATTTGAAATTGGTGAGACTTAGCCAGGAGCAGATGGAGAAGCATTTGGTTGAGCTAGAGAGGGAGTAAGCAGTTTGTAACAATAGTAGAAGGAGACTTTCCAATGATAACTACTAGCAGGCAGGGCAACAGACGTTGTTGCATAAGCGTACAGTCACTTATGCAATTAGTATTGCCCCACCTAAGATCAGGATGGAGGTAGCAGTAGACCCAGAGAGAACATAGAACATAGAATAATAGAGTTGGAAGGGACCTTGGAGGTCTTCTAGTCCAACCCTCCGCTTGAGCAGGAGATCCTATAGCAGTTCAAACAAATGGTTGTCCAGACTTTTTTTTTGAAAACCTACGGTGATGGAGCGCCCACAACTTCTGAAGGCAAGCGGTTCCACTGGTTAATTGCTCTCACTGTTAAGAAATTTCTCTTTAATTCTAGGTTGCTTCTCTCCTAGGTCAGTTTCTGTCCTTTGCTTCCTGTCCTGCTTTCAGGTGCTTTGGAGAATAAGTCAAACACCCCCCCCCCTCTTCTTTGTGGTAGCCCTTTATTTGTTTGAGAAATAGACTGAGGATGTCCCCGAAGCAAGTCTCCAACCTTAAACCAGATAGTTGTTTTTTTTTGCTTTTGGGGGTTTTGCTTGAAAGTCAACCTTGAAGCTTAACCATTGGAGGTTAGTCTCCTAATCCTGCCAAGCACTACGTGGACAGTTGTCAAGCTGCAGGAATTTTTGAAACATGTACATATAAAATGAAGATAGAACTGTTACAGGTGGTCTTCAGCACACAACCATTCGTTTAGTGACTGTTCAAAGTTACAACAGCACTGGGAAAAGTGACTTATGACCATTTTTCACACAACCGTTGAAGCATCCCCATGGTCACGCGATCAAAATTTGAATGCTTGGCAACTGGCATGTACTTGTGGCAGTTGCACTGTCCTAGGGTTATTTGATCACCCTTTGTTACCTTCTCAGCCAACTTCTGACAAGCAGAGTCAATGGGGGAAGCCAGGTTCATTTCACAACCGTGTGACTAATTTAACAACTGCAGTGATTTGCTTAAGAACTGTGGCAGGAAAGGTCATAAAATGGGGCAAAGCTCACTTAACAACTGTCTTGCTTAGCGACAGAAATGTTGGGCTCAATTGTGGCCGTAAGTCGAGGACTATCTGTGGAAGAAAACTTAGGTCTGTTCCAAGCTGGGTTCGAAAGAATCCAGGACAGTTATTTGAAGCAGGGGTGAAGTTTATTCGGAAGCAAGACACAGGGAGAGTAGGTGTCAAAGGTGGCCAAGAATTATGGTTCTAAAGTGGTTTCTTTTGTATAAGAAGTCCTTCGATGGTTTGTAGAAAGTGCACAAACTTAGCCCGCCTTCTAGGGATGCCTAGAGAATGCACCTGGTCTGATGGAGAGGAAATGCAGCTTGCACGCGTTCTGGAGACAACTGATCATCAAAGTGTGGTAGAAAGTAGTCTGGATTCCCAGAAGGGAGGGGTTGCATTCCAGAGGTCCAAGAGACAGTGAAGTTTCGATAGTTTAGTTGGGAGAAAGAGAGTTAAGCAGGCTCCTTCCTAGCATTTTTTTTTGTTTTGTTTTTATGATCCTTGAATCCCTTTATTCCGGGTGGAGTCGGGGTGACTGGATGGAGCTGAGCATTTACTGGCTGGATGCCCTTCCTGACACCTATGCAGAGTTCACAGCAGATATTTTCTCTTTGTGCCCTCTTTGTTGAACTCTCAACTTTCTGAGTGGGAGGCAAGTGTCTTCACCTCTAGGCCAGGGCTTTTCAACTGGTGGTACGCGTACCACTTGTGGTACTTTGCCACATGGCAGGTGGTACGCGACTGCTAGCCAAGTGTAGCAGGGGAGGGGAATGAGCCGAAGCGAGCCGAGCCAAGCCCGAGGGAGAGGCAGCTGCAGGACTGTCTGGGCTCGGCAGAAGCCCCAGGAGCTGGCAGGGCTCCAGCTGATTGGCTCCAACTGATTGGCGCTTCTGGAGCTGGAGGTGAACTGAAGAAAAAGGGGGGGGGAGAGAGGAAAGGCTATAAAAGAACGTGGTTTGGGTGGGGGAAGGGGAAAAAAGACAACAGGAAAGATTTAATCCCTTTAAACAAATGTAATTAGTTTTACCCCCTTTAATTGAGTCTGTCTGTGGCTTTTAGAAAGTTTTCTTTGAAGGTAAACTGGCTTAATTTAAAGCTAAAGCTTTTCACAATTGCCGGCGCCTTTCAGTCTAGAATTGCAACATTGTGACACATGACACGCCTGAAGCAGCTTAAAGACAAAAAAAAAGCAGCGTTTGTGTTTCTTTATTTTCTTGCTTTGCACTTGATTCCTGTGTCTTTAAGGGTACAGGGAAGGGATTTTTTTGGGGGGGTGCATTCTTACTACACTGTGGAAGAGCTCAGAAGGGCCAACCAGCTAGCTCAGGAGTCTACAAACGTAGCAACTTTAAGACCTGTTGACTTCAACTCCCAGAATTCCTCAAACCAGCCATGAGGGCTGAGGAATTCTGGGAGTTGAAGTCCACAAGTCTTAAAAGTGCCAAGTTTGAAGACCCCTGAACTAGCTGGTAGTGGTGCATATTAATAAACATGGATAAATTCATCATGCATTTATCAGTGCAAAGGGAAAGCGATTCAGCAAAGGAACAGCCACCGAAGAAATTAAAACTGGTACTTTTTTTCTACAGTTTGTAACATTTTATTAGATTATAGAATAAAATACAAACATACAAAAGCAAATAGTAGGACACAGTGGAGAGGAAAAAAGGGGGGGGGGAAGTGAGGGGGAGAAGGGAAAAAGAACAGACTTCCTCTGTTGCAGTAGAAGGAAGCATTAACATTGAACCTTAACTTTTTACTTTTCCACAATATTATAAACTAGCCATTTCTATAACAACAAATGAATCTAAAACCCAAAATCCCCCCCTTTTTTTTAGTTAACAAGTTTTTGATACCTTGCTAAGCACTGATGGTACTCAAATATTGTCATGTCCTAAAAGTGGTACAATCTGTGAAAAGGTTGAAAAGCCCTGCTCTAGGCCACTGAGCTTTTCCTTCCTAGCAATACTCAGAGTACATCTTTAATGATGCAAGTCGTTGCTTGAGTTTGGCAAGATTTCTTTGTACAGGTGAGGAACAATAAAGGAAACTGCTTAAAAATAACTCTATGTCTCTTCCTTGGCTTCGGAGGACTGACAGAATTCATATTAGGGGTAGTATCTGCAGTGAAGTTGCCACCCAACCATCAGCTGTTCCTAAGAAGGCTGGATAACTAAGCAACTGATGGATGAATTTGGGTGGGAAAATATAGGAATTGTTCAAGATTCTGAGCTTTTTTTTCTCTTTTTTGTCTGCCAATGGTTGGGCGTCTCATATTGAGCCCAAGCAGAATGAATAAGGGCTATTTATGTTTTCTCAGTAGAGCAATCAAAACTCTATTATTAGAAGAAAAGCACAGCAGTTAGACTGTTAATGTGCCAAAGCAGTTCTTCCTTCTGAGCTTTCAGACCTTGTTAATTCAGGCTTACTGTTGCAAAAGCCAGAGGAGAACTAAGGAGACCTTTTCGCGCAGTGATTCATGGCAAGATATTTTTAAACTCTGCTACTATTAGAAGAAGTCCTCAACTTTATACGGAGTCTTATTTTCAAAACGGAAAGACTGATAATACATAAGCAACACTCGCCCTGCTCTGATTCTCCAGGGTTTGCAAACTTTTTTCTTTTCTTTTTTTTGGTGTCCAGATAGTATTCGGTTCCCTGAACTGCGCATAGCAAGTCCTTCTGATGTGAGAGAAAATATAGTTTGCCAAGTTTTGCCTGTTTGCTCCAAGTGGCTGAGATGACCGTTGTATGGCTTCACTATTATTCGTTTACGCTAGACCCGTGGTGGCGAACCTATGGCACGGGTGCCAGAGGCGGCACTCAGAGCCCTCTCTGTGGGCACTCGCGCCGTCGCCCCAGTCCTAGGCCTTCAGCTGGGTTTTATAAAACCTTTTCGCTTTAGGCCTCCGCCGCCGTGTGCAAAAAAAAAAAGTTTCAATCAGTCAATTTCAACGTCTCATGGGGGAAAAAAAAGATCTTGCAAAGTTGGAATTGATTGATTGAACTTTTTAGTCTCACCCAGTCTGCCGTTACCACCGCAGCCATGCCCACCCAGTGGGCCACGCCCAGCCAATAGGCCACACCCACCCGGCACTCGACGATGCATAAGTGGGTTTTGGGTTGCAGTTTGGGCACTCAGTCTCTTAAAAGGTTCGCCATCACTGCGCTAGACGGATATTTTGTCACATTCCAAAATAGGAAACAAAGACAAATTCTTTGTGTGTCCAGTCCTGTCCTGTCCTGTCCTGTCCTATCCTATCCTATCCTATCCTATCCTATCCTATCCTATCCTATCCTATCCTATCCCCATCTTCTATTCCACAGGTGTCAAACTCGCTGTGTCATGTGATGTGTTGTGACATATTGCAACTTTTTTTGCATTGCTGGAGCTGGGGTGATGCAACCGGCCCATGGGCCGGAGTTTGACACCCCTGTTCTGTTCTGTTCTGTTCTGTTCTGTTCTAGTCTAGTCTAGTCTAGTCTAGTCTAGTCTAGTCTAGTCTAGTCTAGTCTAGTCTAGTCTAGTCTAGTCTAGTCTAGTCTAGTCTAGTCTAGTCTAGTCTAGTCTAGTCTAGTCTAGTCTAGTCCAGTCCAGTCCAGTCCAGTCTTCCACTCCACTCCATTCCATTCTTCCACTCCACTCCATTCCTCCACTCCACTCCACTCCACTCCATTCCATTCCATTCCATTCCATTGCATTCCATTGTTTGGAAAAGCACTGATTCCAAGAAATCAGACAGGCTTACTTGCGGCATCAGGCACCTGACCAATTAATAGTTCTGCCATTCCTAATTTTATGTATATCTTAATCTCAATCTCAGTCTCAGTCCTTATCTCTCTACCCACCCAGTTCCCCTTCTCTTGCTCTAACTCTCTATGGGATGGACTGTGCACATGAAGAAGGAGGTGATGTGATGGGCTACAGTGAAGCATCAGTTTCCCAGGATGGAGAAAGCACATTTCAAGGGCAGGGGTTGGGGGTGAGACAAGAGGCAGCAAAGCCTGGGGCTAGATAGGAGGCAGAGGAAGCGAGTCAGGATAGCCACTTCCTAGAATCTCCCAGGCTATATTCGTTAGACTGGGAATCATAAGCAGGGGTGGGATTCAGCCAGTTCACACCAGTTCGGTAGAACCGGTAGCTAATTGTTTGTTGAGTTCAGTGAACTGGCTGAATCCCACCACTGGATGGCGCCCACTGAAGCCCTAGCCCTTTTTCTCAAGGCCTTCCGGAAGTGCATGGATGCCACTTCTGGAAGCCCGTTCTGGGCCTCAGAGGCCCGGAGGAGGCCTCCGAGGCCCAGAACGGCCTGCTCAAAGTGCATGGACGCCACTTCCGGAAGTCCGTTCTGGGCTTCAGAGGCCCAGGCCCAGAACTGACTTCCGGAAGTGGCATCCACGCAGAGAACTGGTTGTTCACATATGTGAATCCCACCACTGGTCACAAGGGTTTAGTCTGGCAAGATTCTGTCTATTGGGTGTGAGCAGATAAACAACCGAATGTTGGCTGGATTGTTCTATGTCAGTATTTCTCAACCTTGGCAAGTTGAAGATGTGTGGACTTCAATTCCCAGAATTCCCCAGCCAGCCATGGAATTCTGGGAGTTGAAGTCCACACATTTTCAACCTTGCGTTGAAAGTTGAGAAACACTGTTCTATGACATTCTTGGGCTGGGTCTGACACTCTTGCCTCTCTATCTAAATGTTAAAATTAAACCACGTGAGAAATGATTGTACCTTGCATAAAACTATTGTTTCCATTTTATTTTCAGGTGGTTTATTTCAAGGTAGCTACATGCCACCCTGTCTTTGAAATTGTTTGTCTTCCACTAGTAAGTCCGTTCAATGTTCCTTGGCATTCTTCTTGTGAAGGTCTCTGTTGCAATGTAACTGTGTCTCCCTCTAGGTGGAGTGGGTGGATGGGTGGATAATTTACTTATGGAACAAATTTCTATCTCCCCCCTGACTCACCACAGTGACTCTGGGTGGCTTACAACATTAAAATTCCACAATGCAAGAACCCATAAATCCCCTTTCCCCTCCCTCCATCGGCACCAGCCAGACAATCGTAATGAGACTGTGAATATTATTTGTATATTTAGCTCTGTTTGTATTTCTTGCTGGCATATGGTAAGCCCAAGTTCTTCCACTCTATTTTTACCAAAGGCAAGAATGAGCAGGTTTTTCTAGAGATGTGCATTTATTTCTGAGATTTGCGTGTGTTTGTGTGTGTGCGTGTGTGTGTGTGTGAGAGAGAGAGAGAGAGAGAGGTTGCTGCTCTTAAGATTCTGGACAGATCACGGTTGCAGTGCCGTTATATATGCATTAATTATGTGATCCTTTCAGAACAAAACATTTCATTATCTGCAAACCCTTCTCACACGAGTGGATCCACACATTTAGAGCAGACAACCATGCAGATATTCTGGGTCCACCAATACAGGGAGTCCTCGACTTACAAAGTTTCATTTAATGACCGTTTGAAGTTACAACGGCACTGACAGAAATGATTTGTTAACATTTTCCCCGCTTGTAACCATAGCAGCATTCCCATGTTCATGTGATCAAAATTCGGCCACTTGGCAACTGATTCATATTTGTGTCCCAGGGTTATGGGATCACCTTTTGCAACCTTCTGACAAGCAAAGTCAGTGAGGAAGCCAGCTGGGTTACAACTGCAAGTGATTAACCTAACAATTGTAGCATGAAAGGTCATAAAATGGGGCAAAACTCACACAAATGTCTCACTTAGCAACAGAATTTTTGGGCTCAATTGTGGTCGTACGTCGAGGACTACCTATACACCTGATCCTTGATGGCCTCATTTTGCCCAATTTGTGAATCATTTATGCACATTATCTGATTTAATGCTTAAAGGTGGATTTGCCTTGTTAGAGAAGAACAGACGAAATAGATGAACTCTTTGCCAACCCGCTAACAAATGTATGTAGAAAGCATACCACAGTAGTAATGGGAGACTTCAACTATCCAGATATCAACTGGGAGACAAACTCTGCAGCGAGTGGGAGATCAAATAGATTCCTAATCAACCTAGCTGACAAATTTGTCATCCAAAAGGTGGAGGAGGGAACTAGACATAAAGCCATACTGGACTTAATTCTAACTAATAGAGAAGAAGTGATAGAGGGAGTTGAAGTTGCCGGAACCTTGGGCGAAAGTGACCACATCATACTGGAATTTAATATAATGCAAACACTAGCAAGAGAAAACAATCCAACCAGTGTCTTGAACTTCAAAAGAGCTGACTTTAACAAACTCGGAGAGAATCTAGGAAAGATCCCATGGATGAAAATCCTAAAGGGGAAAACAACCCAAGAAGCATGGGAAACTCTGAAAAATGCAATCATAAAAGCCCAGACCAACACAATACCACTGAAAAAGAAAAACAGGAAATTCAAGAAGAAACCAGCATGGCTGCACAAAGATCTCTCTGACAAACTGAAAGACAAAAAGGACAAATACAAAAAATGGAAAGAGGGGCACATAACTAAGGCCGATTATCAGCAGACAGCCAGAACAAGCAAAGATGAAGTCAGGAAAGCAAAGGCTCAGAACGAACAAAGACTCGCAACAGAAATCATGGATAATAAAAAAAGTTTCTTCCAACATATTAACAACAAGAAAAAAGTCAAGGAAACTGTAGGTCCACTAAAGAGAGAGGATGGCAAGGAAATAACAGGCAACAGGGAGAAAGCAGAGCTTCTTAACTCATACTTTGCATCAGTCTTCACACAAAAAAAAACTATAGCCCAACATACCAAAAAAAAACCAACACTGCAAAAGACAAATTAGAAGCAAAAATTAAAATAAGCAAGAAAATGGTAAGAGAACACCTATCCAACCTTGACGAATATAAATCACCAGGGCCTGACAGATTACATTCCAGAGTTCTGAAGGAGCTGGCATATGTTATCTCAGAACCATTGCATCACATCTTTCAAAAGTCCTGGAGCACCAGGGAAGTACCCGAAGATTGGAAAAGGGCTGATGTGGTTCCTATCTTCAAGCAAGGAAAAAAACCGGACCCAGGAAACTGCAGACCAATCAGTTTAACATCAATACCTGGGAAGATCCTAGAAAAGATAATCAAAAAACAGATCTGTTAATAACTAGAAGCAAACAAAGTTATAACTAGAAGCCAGCACGGGTTTGTTAAAAACAGATCATGCCAAAGCAGTGTTCCGTCTTAGGCCCAGTACTCTTCAATATCTTCATCAATGTCTTAGATGAGGGAATTGAAGGGGAACTCATCAAATTCGCAGATGACACCAAACTGGCAGGAGAAGACAAACTCAGGATCCAAAAAGATCTTGACAAACTTAAACAATGGGCCCCATCCAACAAAATGAGTTTCAATGTGGAGAAAAGCAAAGTTTTACATTTAGGCAGGAAAAATCAAAGGTAAAAATACAGACTGGGCGAGACCTGGATTAAAAACAGCAACTGTGAGAGGGACCTTGGAGTCCGAGTGGACGATCACTTGACTATGAGCCAGCAGTGTGCAGCAGCAGCCAAAAAAGCTAATACAATCCTGGGTTGCATAAACAGAGGCATAGAATCAAGATCACACGAGGTATTAGTACCACTTTATAAAACCCTAGTAAGACCACACCTGGAATACTGCAACCAATTTTGGTCACCATATCACAAAAAAGATGTTGAGAGTTTGGAAAAAATTCAGAGAAGAGCAACTAAGATGATCAAAGACCTGGAGACTAAAACATACGAAGAACGGCTGCAGGACTTGGGTTTGGCTAGTCTAAAGAAAAGAAGAAATAGGGGTGACATGATAGCAGTATTCCAGTATATGAGGGGCTGCCACAAAGAAGAGGGGGTCACATTATTCTCCAAAGCACCAGAGGGCAGAGGAAGAAACAATGGTTGGAAACTGATCAAAGAGAGAAGCAACCTGGAATTAAGGAGAAACTTCTTAACAATGAGGACAATTAACCAGTGGAACAGCTTGCCCCCAGAAATCGTGGGTGCTCCATCGCTGGAGATTTTTAAAAAGAGGCTAGACAGCCACTTGTCTGAAATGGTATAGGTTCTCCTGCTTGAGCAGTGGGCTGGACTAGAAGGCCTCCAAGGTCCCTTCTAGTTCTGTTCTATTCTATTTTATTTTCCTTCGATCGTACGTTCAGTTGGGCTTTTTTTCATGCTGTGTATATTATCACACACAAGAAGACTTTGCAGCAGAAAGTTGCCTGGTGCTCCTGCATATTCTAATCAGTTAATCACACCACTTCCCAATCTGTCTCCCATCAGTTGTTTTTCTACACACACCCACACAACCACCACTGCTATTACTAGCATTCTATGGCCACCAAATGTCCTTAGAGAGGGTGAAGTTCTCCTCTTTGCATAAGAGTTGGAGTCCCCCAGATATTGCTATTCCTAGTATCCTTCACTTTTTACCATGTTGGGTAGGGTCATTAGAGGTTATGTTCAGACATATCTGAGACACCATGTGTTCCCATCCCTGCCTTCCCCCTCCCCCTCTCCCAAAGTGTTTGGTACACAACCTTTGCAGACTTGTGGTTTCCCAAATAGGCAGATGCATTCCCTTTGTGTATCATCCGTGCTGTTTTGGAGATATATAAGTAGGAGTGCTTGCAACCTGACTGTAAATAGAGAGTGATTCACCAGAAAGCAAATCAGAAATGGTCTTCTTATAGAAAAAGCTGCTGCTGTTTGCAATCCTAAGAGAAGCCCAGGCTAAAAGCCGGAACTCTTTGACTTCTGCACAGCCAAGTTTCAATTTAAGGTCAACCTGGAAAAGCAGCACAGCAGATGATACACACATATAAACATAATTCTTAATTTATGTCCTGCCTTTCTACTAAAGAATGATTCTGCAGAGAGCCAGGATGGTATTGTCAGGCCCCAAAACCAAGAATAGCACATGGGAATTCTTCCAGTCTTGAGGTTTTTTTTTTTTTTATTGTTTCACACCTATAGACAAATCTTCCCAGACTTAAAGACTCTACCATGGGGTCTTTGATGTTCTCTGAGGTTGGTTTTTTCCCCTTGCGGATGTTTCATTACCCAACTAGTTAACATCATCAGTGCTAGAAAGGAGTGGGGTTTGCTGTCTGTTCATATATAAGGGGCTTGCCCTGTCAGAGTTGGTGGGTATGATCTTGGTCAGGGGTGGGGAACCTTGGCTCTTTTATGACTTGTGGACTTCAACTCCCAGAATTCCTGAAGTCCACAAATCATAAAAGAGCCAAGGTTCCCCACCCCTGGTCTTGGTGGTTCCTTGATTAGGCTGTTGTTTACTGTTTGATTGTTTGTCTGAGTTGCTAGTTCCTTGATTGATGTATTTTTTTTTTACCTCTTGATTGTTGATCTAGCGTTAATCTTGGTGTTAACCTCTGCTTATATGGATTTGATTGCTGATAAGGAGGTGTTTTGGTCTTTTGGGGTGTTTTTTGGCTTTTTAGTTGTCCTCTTTGAATAGTATGTAGATATTGTTTATCTCTATGTGCCTGTTGCCAACTGATTTGTCTGAGCGCCAGGCCTCCAGGAATTCTCCAGCATTTTTGGACTTGGCTTGATCTAGAACAGGGGTCCCCAACCTCCAGTCCGTGGACCGGTACTGGGCCATGGCATGCCAGCAACCGGTCCACACAAACAAGCAAAGCCCCATCCGTGGGATGCAGGCAGCACACAAAACCACGCTCTCTCCGGTCTGCGGAAAAACCTCTCTCCACAGAACCGGTCCCTGGTGCCCAAAAGGTTGGGGACCTCTGATCTAGAATGCTCGCAGTTCCCCAGTTGAAACTATGATCAAGGCAATTCCATATGCTATGCAATTAAAGAGTTTTCATCATGTCTTCTGTCTGCCTATTGATGTCCATGGAAGTGCTCTGCTCTTCTCCTGCCTCTTTGCCCTACGTATTGCCTGTTGCAGTCTTTACATTGTACGTTGTAGATGACTCCTGTTTTTTCTTCTGTGTCTCCTGGATATTTTGGTTTACTTAAGATGTTTTGGAGGGCTTCAGATGGATTTTGTGCTAGACTGATGCCATGTGATTCTAATAATCTTTGGTTGCTTCTGAGATTTTTTTGGTGTACGCAGCGTTATCCTTTTCACAGCTTGTGTCGTTTGTGCTGTATTGGGTTGAGTGATAAGGCACTTTTTGATAAAGTTGTGTAGATCAGGGCTTTTCAACCTTTTTACCGATTGTACCACTTTTAGGATATGGCAATATTCGAGTACCACCTAGCAAGGTGTCAAAACCTTGGTGACAAAAAAAAAACCTGTTCAAAGTTGCAATTGCACTGAAATGACTTATGACCATTTTTCACACTTATGACCATTGCAGCAACAGGGTTATGTGATTTATATTTGGATGCTTGGCAACTGATTCATATTTATGATGGTCACAGTGTCCCAGGGTCATGTGATCCCCTTCTGCAACCTTTTGACAAGCAAAGTCAATGGCAGAGCTGCTGGTGGCCAACTGCTAAGGCGGGACTTCCTTCCCTCCCTCCCTTCCCTGCCTCCCTTTTTCTCATTCCCATCTCTTCTGAAGGAAGAATTTGAACCCCCCCATATTTTCCCTCTTCCATATATTGATCAAACAAGGAAAGGCCTCCAGAGACAGAAAAGACAAGCTGCTAAGTGAACTAGCTTAAAAAGGCACTTCCCCTTTAAGAATTAGCTACTGGCTAGAAAGGAAAGTAAGGAGCCCAGTTGGCACTTAAGGAAGAAAAAAAAATGTAAGTACTGGCTGCCGGCTAAGGCAGCCTCCCCAAATGGCTCCATTCATAAGTAAAATCTGCAGCTCCAGAGGACTCTCTCACTGTAAGTCTTTGCCTGCGCTGGCTCTTTCCCTTCCCCACTACACTTGGCTAGGCAGGGCTGCGTACCACCTGCCACTCATTAATGTACCACAAGTGGTACGCGTACCACAGGTTGAAAAGCCCTGGTGTAGATATCCATTTTGTTGAAGGATGTTGTGTAGATGATCTACTTCCTTTTCCTGATGCTCAGGATTGCTGCAGTGTGCTCACCTAAATAGTGTTCTTACACAGCTTCCCTTGTGGGAGGTTGAGTTGTTACTTTAGTAGTAGAGCACTTGGTTGGTATGGATAAGACTCTACTTTCTACACCTACCATATACTCTGTGAACTATTAGGGAGGAGATGTCTTCACCTTCTTTCTGTCACACATAATATCCAGCCTGAGTTGTCTCTCAATCTCTCTCTCCTGGAAATTAACTGTCAGGCACACAAAAATCAGAAAGAGAGGTCGTTCATTAGAGCAGGGGTCCCCAACCCCCGGTCCGTGGACCGGTACCAGGCTGCAGCATGCCAGCAACCGGGCCACACCAAACAAGCAAAGCCCCATCTGCGGGATGCAGGCAGCACACAAAACCACGCCCCCTCCGGTCCACGGAAAAACCTCTCTCCACGTTAACTGGTCCCTGGTGCCCAAAAGGTTGGGGACCTCTGCATTAGAGTACAAGTTTATTCCATGCTAGCCCTCTATAAGAATCTGAACTACTAATGGTCAAGACAAATTGGCGGTAGATAAGAATCCATGGAATTCAAGATGGGCTGGACTTAAATGTCTTGTGGGCGTGAAGGAACTCAAGACTGAGGACACTGGATCTCTCCTTCAGGCTCAGCCTGGTCACCTCCATCCACCTTCTCACTACTCCATCACAGGCTTAGTGGTCAACACTAGGATTGGGAAGACTCTGGGAAAAAAAATGTTCCTAGCTTGGTTCTAAGAAGCATCCAATGCTCTTGGTGTTATTTAGTGCTTTACGTTAAGATGATTAAAAGCGTTTGCCGTGCAGAGCAAAAGCAATTGAAAAGTTTATTGGCTGTGATAAGGTGCTTAATCTTACTCTTAATTGCCTTTTTTTAGTTTTGCATATAGGTCCCCAATTATGCACTAATACTTATTGCAGGAGTGATCTGTATTCCTGTGCCCACTGGTAAAATAGACCATGTTGTTAAACACAAGATGTTGGGTCCATTTCTATTTGATGCCGATCCCCTTCACTATTGTCCTTCTAAGGATTGCACAAAAAATTGTCTGTTCACTACTGGCTTTACTAGCACTGATGATGTAACCTAGTTGGGTAACAAAAGGTCTGCCAGAAAACAACCAACCTCAGAGTGCAGCAGGGACCCCACAGTTCAACCCTGAGCTACAATTTTTCCCCCTTCTACTTGCCTAAATTCCCTTAACTTTCAAATGCAATTTATACTTAAGTTTAATTAACCAACAGGGGTGTTTTTCCTGTGGGTCACTCCCACATATTTATTAATGAATGAGAAGAACGAGAACCTTCAAGTCACCCAGAAAGGACATTTTTTTCACAGTGAAAAATCAGAAGGGATCCATGTCAGCTCTACATCAGGAAGCTACTCCACGCATTTGAGGAAGTGAGGTGCAACGTGCAATTTTATGCCTTTCAGAAAAGATGCTACCCGATTCGTTCTACCATGTCTACAGTGAGATATAGCAATAGCAATAGCATTTAGGCTTACATACCGCCCCATAGTGCTTTACAGCACTCTCTGGGTGGTTTAAAATGTAAGTTTTATTTGCCTACTGCCCCAACAGTCTGGGTCCTTCTTTTACCAACCTTGGAAGGATAGAAGGCTGAAACAACCTTGAGTCCATCAGGATCGAACTCCAAGCTGTGAGCAAAGTTAGCCTGCAATATTGCACTTTAACAACTGCACCACCAAAAAAGCCAAAACAGCTGCAGCTGCCAAAAAGGCCAACACAGTGCTAGGCTGCATTAACAGAGGGATAGAATCAAGATCACATGAAGTGTTAATACCACTTTACAAGGCCTTGCTTGGTAAGGCCACACTTGGAATACTGCATCCAGTTTTGGTCACCACGATGTAAAAAAGATGTTGAGACTCTAGAAAGAGTGCAGAGAAGAGCAACAAAGATGATCAGGGGACTGGAGGCTAAAGCATATGAGGAACGGTTGCTGGAATTGGGTATGTCTAGTTTAATGAAGAGAAGGACCAGGGGTGACATGATAGCAATGTTCTAGTATCTCAGGGGCTGCCACAAAGAAGAGGGAGTCAAGCTATTCTCCAAAGCACCTGAAGGCAAGACAAGAAGCAACGGATGGAAACTAACCAAAGAGAGAAGCAACCTAGAACTGAGGAGAAATTTCCTGACAGAACAATTAATCAGTGGAAGAACAATTAATCAGTGGAAGAACAATTAATCAGTGGAACAACCTGCCTCCAGAAGCTGTGAATGCTCCAACACTGGAAATTATTAAGAAGAGACTGGACAGCCATTTGTCTGAAATGGTATAGGGTTTCCTACCTGAGCAGGGGGTTGGACTAGATGACCTCCAAGGTCCCTTCCAACTTTATTGTTGTTTTTGTTGTTGTTACCAGGGCTACATGATGCAGAGATATATCATGTTCAGCCAAATGTACTAAAAACCCATAAAAACATACCAAGAAACTGGCCCAGCTACAAAAAGAGCTCATTATTTTTTTTAGCTAAATGAAAACATGACCTTCTTCCTAAAGAATGAAGAGGGAAGAATTTAATACAGGTAGCCCTCGACTTACAACCACAACTGAGCTCTGTGGCTAAGCGAGACAGCTGTTAAGTGAGTTTTGCCCCATTTTATGACCTTTCTTCCCACAGTTGTTAAGCCACTCCCTGCAGCTGTTAAGTTAGCAACATGATTGTTAAGTGAATCTGGCTTCCCCATTGACTTGGCTTGTTAGGAAGTCGCAAAAGGGGATCACGTGACCCCGTGACACAGCAACTGTCATAAGTACATGCCAGTTGCCATGCATCTATACTTTGATCACGTGATCATGGGCATGCTGCAAAGGTCGTAAGTTTGAAAAACAGTCATAAGTCACTTTTATCAGTGTTGTAATTTCGAACACTCACTAAACAAATGGTTGAAAGTCGAGGACTATCTGTACATTCTGCGTACCACGCAGATTATAGCCAAAGAAAGGACATTTTTCATAGTAAAAAATCAGAATTTATCTAGCGTGTGGTAGAAAGGAAATATTGCTGCAAGCTTGGGGAATACTCTCTCCAAGCAACTTCTAAACCATCCACTCAGCATGTTTTCCAAGAAGCAGAAGATAAAATGCTGTCTCTTTCCTGGAATTCCAACTACATTAGAACTTTGCCGAAGCAAGACACACACACACACAAAAACAAACCACAAAAAAAGCTGTCCATGTTTCTTCGTATTCTAAGGTAGGAAAGTATGAGTTAGAATTTCCTTTAAAGGAGAACGTTTGTAGCTCAAGAGTTGAAATGAAAGGTCCCTGAGCCTTGGTTGTTTTCTTGCAGATGTTTCATGACCCAAACTAGGTAACATCATCAGTGCTGAGATGAGGTGACCTAGTTTGGGTCATGAAACATCTACAAAACCCCTCAATTTTGATCACTTGACTGGGGGGGGGGGAGATTCTGGGACGGTCCATAAGTGGAAGGAGCTTTCATAAGCTTTCATAACTTTGTTCAGCGTTGTGACTCTGAATAGTTGCTAAGAGAATGGTTGCAAGTCAAGGACTATGCCTGTATTTTGTGGCGTTCATGAACAAATAAGTAGTAAGTAGAACCTACTTAAAAACAAAATTGGGGGTGAAGTGAGAAGATCTCAATTTCAGTATCAGGGATTCCTTTTTTGGGGGGGGGGATAAAAGGAGAAGTGGACCTGAGGAACCTATGCACTAAGATAAATATATATTCATACCATATAGAGCCAGTTTAGCTTAGTGGGGAAGGTAACCAGGCTAGAAATTGGGAGATGGTGAATTCTAGTCCTGCCTTAGGTATGTAAGCCAGCTAGATGACTTTGGGCCAATCGCCAGGAGAGTGTGAGTTCTAGTCTTGCCTTAAGCATGAAAGCTCTTCCTCTCTTTCTCTTTCTCTTTCTCTCTTTCTTTCACTTTCTCTTTTTCTTTCTCTCTTTCTCTTTCTCTCTTTTTCTTTCTTTTCTCTCTCTCTTCCTTTCTTTCTCTCTTTTTCTTTCTCTTTTTTCTTTCTCTCTCTTTCTCTCCTCTTCCTTTCTCTTTCTCTTTCTCTCTTTCTCTCTTTCTCTTTCTCTCTCTTTTCTCTCTCTTTCTCTCTCTCTTCCTTTCTTTCTCTCTTTTTCTTTCTCTCTTTCTCTCCTCTTCCTTTCTCTTTCTCTCTTTTTCTTTCTCTCTTTTTCTCTCTTTTCTCTTTCTCTCTCTTTCTCTCCTCTTCCTTTCTCTTTCTCTTTCTCTCTTCTTTCTTTCTCTTTCTCTCTCTTTTCTCTCTTTTTCTCTTTTCTCTCTCTCTTTCTCTCTCTCTTCCTTTCTCTTTCTCTCTTTTCTCTTTCTCTCTCTTTCTCTACTCTTCCTTTCTCTTTCTCTTTCTCTCCTTTCTTTCTCTTTCTCTCTTTTTCTCTCTTTCTCTCTTTTTTCTCTCTCTTTCTCTGTTCCTTTCTCTCTCTCTCTCTCTCTCTTCTCTTGTTCTCTCTCTCTTCCTCTCTCTCTTCCTCTCTCTTCCTCTCTTTTTCTTTCTCTCTTTTTCTCTCTCTTTTCTCTTTCTCTCTCTTTCTCTCCTTTTCCTTTCTCTTTCTCTCTTCTTTCTTTCTCTTTCTCTCTTTTTTCTCTCTTTCTCTCTCTTTTCTCTCTCTCTCTCTTTCTCTCTCTCTCTCCTCTCTCTCTCTCTGTTTTTGTGTGCATGCCTGTCTGTAGGGAATGGAGATGCATTCAGAAAGGCTTCAGCTTGTACAAGCTCTGAGTGACATCATTGAGACATTACTAAAAAGCTGCCCTTTATTTGCACATGCTGTGCTGCGCCATGTAGTCACCTCCAGGTGAGACGGGCGGCATATAAATTTAATAAAGAAATAATAAAATAAGCACAGGTAGTCCTCAACGTACGGCTGTCCATTTGGTGACTGTTCCAAGTTTACAATGGCGTTGAGAAAAGTGACTTATGACCGTTTTTCACACGGCCGTTGCCCCATCCCCATATGGTCACGTGATCAAAACATGGAAGCTTGGCAACTGGCATGTATTTATGACGGTTTGCCGTGTCCCGGGGTCACGTGATCTCTTTCTGAGACCTTCTGACAAGCAAAGCCAAGGGGGGAGCCAGATTCACTTAACAACGGTGGGACTAACTTCACCACTGCAACGATTGACTTAATGGCTGTTGCAGGAAAGGTCGTAAAATGGGACAAAGCAACCGTCTTGCTTAGTAATGGAAATTTTGGGGTTAAGACCATCTGTAATAAGTGCAAAAATCAGCTGGTACAGGGTTTCCTGGAACAGAATCCTCATATAGCCCAAGGACTGCATGTACAGGCGTAATCTTTGACTTACAATAGTTAATTTGGTGACAATGTCACTGAAAAAAGTGACTTAGGACCGTTTTTCACAGTTACGACCATTGCAGCATCCCCATGGTCTTGTGATCAAAATTCAGATGCTTGGCAACTGACTCACATTTATGACGGTTTGCCATGTCCCAGGGTCTGTGATCCCTTTTTGAGACCTTCTGAAAAGCAAAGTAATAACAGTAACAATAACAAAGTTGGAAGGGAGCTTGGAGGTCATCTAGTCCAACCCCCTGCTCAGGCAGGAAACCCTATACCATTTCGGACAAATGGCTGTCCAGTCTCTTCTTAAAAACTTCCAGTGTTGGAGCATTCACTGCTTCTGGAGGCAGGTTGTTCCACTGGTTAATTGTTCTAACTGTCAGGAAATTCCTCCTTAGTTCTAGGTTGCTTCTCTCCTTGATTAGTTTCCATCCGTTGCTTCTTGTCCTGCCTTCAGGCGCTTTGGAAAAACCAGATTTGGGGAAACCAGATTTATTTAATAACCCTGTTATTAACTTAACACCTAGAGAGATTCTCTTAACAATGTTTTACGAGAAAGGTCGTAAAATGGGACAAAAACTCACTTAACAACTGTCTCGTTTAGCAGCCGAACTTTGAGAGCTCAATTGTGGTACTAAGTCGAGAACCACCTTTTCAAATCAAGGCTACTATGTCCTGCCCTTGGTGCTGAATCAAAAGTCTGTTTCAGACTATCTTTTTTTTTTTAAAAGAAAATTGCAAACAGAGTAAGCTTAGCTTTTGGAGAAGTAGTTGCAAAAGAGTATGAATATTTGATGAAATGCCTGCATTTAGAAACTGCATTTATTTGTGTCCTTTTAGCCATGCTCGTTCACATAATGCCTTGCATTGTGCTCCCCTCTCCACAGGCCTATTACTAAAATGATTGTGTGCTTGGCACTTTCTCTCTCTCTCTCTCTTTCTCTCACTCTTTTCTTACTGTTGCTACAAATAAATAAAGTCAAAATCCAAATCTATGTATTTACTGTTCTTGTAAAATCCAGCCTCCTTTGTTACCAGGTGTTCAGTTTATACACAATCTGTAGTAGTGGCCGGGGTTGTGAGGCACTTAAAAACGTTTTATTCGGGACCCCTTTTGTAGTTTCAAATATGTTATTTGCTTAGTGCATCGCTGGAAAGATTATTATTATATTTGCTTAGAAGCCAAGCTGCAGTATTGTATTTTTTTTTCTTCTCCTTCTGAATAAACGGTGCCTCCATTGTTCCTGCAGTGAGGATATTTGTGAATGTGGTTTGTGTACGGCTCAGTCTTCACGGGGGAATCTCTCCCGAGCAGTATAGGAAATTCAAATGGGCAATGAACTTTCTCTGCAACTAGAGAAGCATAACTCTAGGGATGTATGAACTGCTCCATGGACGGTGTTTTGCTAAAGGTTCCCAAAGATCATAAACAGTGCTTTTTTTGTAAAAAAAAAAAAAAAAAAAAGGTGCCGGAACACACATCTCATAAACCACTTGCCTACATACAAGGTTCCATCCAAAAAGGTGCCGGAACTCGTTCTGGGGTTCTATGAAAAAAAAGCCCTGACTCCTAAATATCCAGTATCCAATAGTTCTCGGGGGCTGCCCCAAAGAAGTAGGGAAATAGAGTTTTTTTTTCTTTTTTTTCACCTAAAAATAATACCCACTTTCAAGTCAAGGGGATTCTCTCTCTTCAAAGCTATTCTCCAGAGCACTGAGGGAAGACAAGAAGCAAACAGCACGGAAACTAACAAGGAGAGAAGCAACCAAGAACTAAGAGAAACTTCCTGACAGTTAGAACAATTAACAGTGGAAACAACATGCCCTCCAGAAGCGGGAATGCTCAACACTGAGAAGTTTTTAAGAAGAGAACTGGACAGCCATGTCTGAAAGGTATAGGTTTACTGCTGAGCACGGGGGTTGGACTAGATGACCTCCAAGGGTCCCTTCCAACTTTATTATTATTATTATATATTATTAGTATTATTATATTATTATTATTACTATTATTATTATTATTATTATATTATTATTATTATTATTATTAGTATTATTATATTATTATTATTATTATTATTATATGGGCAAGGACTCAATAAACAACTGCCTTGTTAGTGAATAAATCCTGGGCCAATTGTTTGCCGTTAGTAGGGGACAACCATTGTTATTTGTCAAATGGAAACAACTGGTTTGCCTTATATAAAGCTAGTTCCTTTCTCATTCGCAATGCGATCTTCAAGTCAACGTTGGCTGTATGCCTCTGCTTTCATTGTTGTTTCAGTGCTCCTTGCTGCAAGAGGTGCGGTGATATTTCTGGAGGTAAACTTTAATTAATTTATTTTAAAAAAAAAAAGGTTTGCAGTACATGGCTTTTCAAAGAAGCTTTGTATTATTCTAATCTCTGGCACCTCGCGCTCTGTCCATTAAAGGATCAGCATGCTTGAAAACTAATTCTCAAAAAATAGGCTGCGACCCAGCAGGTTTCGCTTTTAATAAAGGAGCTGTCGTTTTCAAGCCTTCTTCATCGGAAAATGAAATAAGATGTTTTAGCTCCTACGGGAAACAACAAACAAAACAACAACAAAAACCCCCACACAAACCACAAGTGGCTGCTTTAACCAAGAGAAGAGACATGACTGGGTTCATCTTGGCAAAGTACCGAAGGCATATTTATAAAGGTTGATCAAAGTCTGCTCAAACCCAATTCACTCCTCTTCCAGTTATTACTAAGACTATATTTCTTAGGTGGAAAAGGGGCTGGCACCACTGAGGATTTTGTCTTCTCCCATCTCTTGGTGGTTCAGACATGTGTGTGGAATAATCACTATTTCAATTCTCGTTTCAACAACTCCTGGATTTGAAAGGGCCACTTAAGAATAAGGCAACAGAGTCCTGCTCTAGGGCAAGAATCCAGATAAAAAGTCACTGAGAGATTTGCTATATATTATTATTTATAGATTTCTAGCTGGAGAATTCAAGTAGACAAATCCACAATCTCTTCGGATCTGCTAGTTTCAATATTGCGTGTTTCTCACTCGGTCCATTTTAAGATGAGTGGACTTCAACTCCAGAATCTACAGCCAGCGTGGGGAATGCTGGGTCTAAAAGTCCACCTAAAACCTAAAACTGGCCAAGGGTGAGAAGACAGTCTTCTGATCTTCAACTGTTCTGCAAATGTGAACTGACAGAGGAATAGATGATGCATACTAGACCCTACATGTTATCTAAAGTAGAGTGATATTTCTCTTTGGAGATTAAGTATGACTTCATCTACTTTCAGCATCTCCAAAGGATTTTAGTTTCAATATCGGATAAAGTCGCTGCATTTCTCATAATCTGTTATCAGATTGTTGCCTGTGTGTAAAAATCTTCATCAGGGCCAGTCCAGCATGGGAAATAAACAAATGGAGACTGCTTTAGAAGAAGGTTGTAGTGTATTGAAGAGGAGAGCAGGACAGTAAGATGGCTCTGGAAGAAAAAGACGAGAGCACATGTAGTAGGGAGGTGGGTTTTTATACCCTCTTGGGCTTTTTTTGGAGGTTTCGTTGTTCCTGTTTAAGGTTTGATTCCTGTGTCATGTACTTTGAAATGATCTGTTCGTGGCCCCTTGGCATCTTTGGGTTAATCTATTATGTCCTGTCCTCGAGTTCTGGGTGGGGTATGTAGATTTGAGGTGTCTTTGTCTTCCTAAGCTTACAGTGGAGGGCTCCAAATTCCTGAATGGATTATCACGTCGGCATTTCTACGAGCTGGTTCTGCTTGGGGGAGGGAGCCTGGGGCTATTAAGAAAAAATCGGGCAGGTTTTCTGCCGCTTTTAAGATCCTTGAGGAAATATAATTATTCTGCCCTTTTAATATTTCCTCCTGATGGGGTGTGGGGCTCTGACTTCCCAAAGATCAAAATACAATATCAAGATGAGATTTGGCCATAGTAGAAGGGTCTAGGACAGGGGTCCCCAACCACCGCTCAGGAACCCGCACCGGTAAAGGGCAGGCCAGAAACTGGTCCACGCAAAACAAGTGAAGCCCATCCGTGGATGCAAGGCACAGTGAAAACCACGTCCCCTCGGTATCCGGAAAAAAACCTCCTCATGGTATTGGTCCCTGGGGTCCAAAAGATTGCAGCCACTAGTCTAGGACAACTTGGCACGGCCAACTCCAGAATCAGAGTTATCAAAGTGTTGCGTTTCTCCCTTTGTGGGTATTTTGAACATTTCCCCCTTTTTGCCTGTGGACCCACAAAACTGTTGCTTTTGTTGCTATTTTCCCTTGTCAAATATCAAGAAATGACTCACAGGGGCATTCTCATCTTTTTCTTGCTTCCAGAATGGAATAGAAAACATTCAGTTTGGGAGTGCCCAACTATAAGATAGTGGACTTCAACTATAGAATTTAATAGCCAAGATATGGCTTGGGAATTATGGGAGTTGAAGTCCACAAGTCTGAAAGTTGTAGTATATGTTGGGACCCATGAGATAAACAGGCAGTGGGAAGGAATATTAGGTATGTTGCCTCTTGAGTTATGTATTATAGTAATTAAAGTTAGGATTAAAATGGACTGGTTACCTACCTACCTACCTACCTTACCTACCTACATACCTACCTAAATAAATAAATAAATAAATAAATAAATAAATAAGACGGCCTTGTGTCAAGTTTAACATAAAGGGGTAACTTGCTAGCAAGTGGCTCTGTGATTGACTATGGAAGTCTCCAAATTTGGATATAAATAAACAATAAAATTCACTGTCTCATAAGCAAGATCCAAGATAATAAGAACTGGGAATGAATTTAACCTGTTTTTATGTTGTTCAGTGGAGGAAAGCAAGTGCAGATTTGATACATTATAAAAATTCAATGTATGATTTTAAAGGGAGTTTCAAATAAAGCTTGTAGGAAATGCCAAACATACTTAAGATTCGTGAGAATAGAATCTCCAACATGACATTCGTTTGAATTCAAATCCGCAGTTTAAGATTATTCCTCGGTAAATTTTCTTAGAGAAAGAAATTGTTTCATGATGAAAAGGTTTTTTTTCCTTAAAAGTTTCCTACTTCTGGGGAAAAATTTTGCAGAGAAGGGCTTTTGAAGAGAGAATAAGTATTGTCCACTTAGATTGGAATCCTCCTATAATAGGAAGCTTGTTAATGAAGTATAAGTGAACTGGGGGAAAGTAGCAGTGTGTTATTCCTGCGTTATTGTACGTTCCCCTAATTTTGGGTCGGGACAGTACTAAAATAATGGAATTTTTGACATAAACTCAGCTCTTGTAAAGTTAGATCAGAAGTAGTGTGTGAGAGAAGACAGTAAGAGCCTGGGGTCGGAGTCAAGAGAGAATCCAGTTTAGAATCATTATGCGGTCGAGTCCAACCCGCTTGAATACATTTACTCTTCTCTAGCACCAATTTAGTGCTGAGCATTACTGAATAGACATGTGTATCGGCCACTGGGCAATAAATCAGCTAACTGGAACTTAAAAGTGGTCTTGATTTTTCGCCCCGACATTATTACAAACTTGTGTATTTCAAAGGTGCTGAGCAGGATATGAGCAAGATGAACAGGGGGTCCTCGAAACTTACGACACAACTGAGCTAAAAGTTTCTGTTTTCGCTAAGTGATCATTGGATTTAAGTAGAGTTTTCCCCATTTTACGGACCTTCTTGTCACGAGTTGTTAAGTGAAATCACGCATGTGTTAAATAGAACATGGTTATAAGTGACTCTGGCTTCCCCACTGACTGCTTGTCAGAAGGTCGCAAAAAGGGGATCACGTGACGGGGGACACTGCAACTGTCGTATATACATGCAGGTCAACGTGACATGGGGATGTACAACGGTCGTTAACTATTATATCTATCTATTATATGTTATATATGTTATATTGGAGTAAGCTAGTGAGAGCAGAGTTTCCTCTTCCAATATTACACCTTTACATGAGCTAATAGCTTTCCATAAATGGGAAGAAAAAGAGTGCCATTTGCAAGGATTATAAAGGAGATGATGATGATGATTGATGATGATGATTATGTGATGATGATGATGATAACAACAAAACAACAACAATAATTAATAATAATAATAAATAATAATAGTTGGAAGGGACCTTGGAGGTCATTGAGTTCAAACCCATGCTCAGGCAGAAAACCCTTATACATTTGGACAAATGGTTGTCCAGTCTACTACTTAAAAACTTCCGTGTTAGAGCATTCACCGCTTCTGGAGGCAGGTTGTTTCCACTGGGTAATTGTTCTAAACTGTCAGGAAGTTTATCCTCAGTTCCAGGTGCTTCTCTTCCCTGATTAGTTTCAAATACGTGCTTCTTGTCCTGCCCATTCAGATGCTTTGGAGAACAGCTTGACTCCCTCCTTCTTTGGGGAACCCCTGAGAATTGGAACACTGCTATATGTCCCCCCTCGGCCTTCTCTACTCTTTGGGCAGAGAATAGGGCTCGATAATTAAAGATTCTGCCCTTTTGTACAGCCCGAAACCTTCTGGGTTACCAGACCTCTAAACAAGAGTTCCTAACTTTCTGTTTGGTGGCCGGAGTGATGACAGAGAGGGGAAAGAGGGGATAGTTTTTTCTTCTTTTAGGAGGGGCAGGAGCATGCGCGCATGTTGTGCGCACAGAGGAATCCATTGTTCACTGGGTCCGCCGACATTCTCACAAAATTATGGGCCGTGAGCACCCATGACACTCACATGAATGGGGTCTTGCGAGCGCCATGACACTTGCACAAGTGGGGACATGAACAAAGCACGCTTCGCCAAGTGAGGCCGGGACCCCCGAAAGAGGGGCTCCAAAGCGCCATGACATTGGTGAGTGGGGCTGTACGCACAACACGTGCCACAACCACCTACTCCGCAGCTGGTTGCGAATAGGCCACTGACCGGCAGTGGCCTTGGCCACAGGTGGGGACCCCGTTCAAACCATGTCTGTAAACCATTTCCTAATATCACAGGAAATACTACTTATATCTGCTTATTTTTTAAGATAGCCAGGTACAGACGTTTCTTTACTGATGTAGTACTCAAGGGTAATTTCATGGTAGCTTTTCAAAAACAAATGTCTTAGGCCATCCCTGTTTCATTATTAATTTTCGAAAGATGCTTTCAGAACATGTGCTAAGAATTGCCCTACTATCATTCGATGGTTTGCGTGGTGAACATCTTCTGTAAATGTGATGGAAACTTCTCTAGGAGTTACCATGGAGACACCATTCTCCGAGTAAACTTAAAACTACAGTATGACAGTTTTCTATGATATGACCAAAAACATAAAAAAAAATTAGGAGATAAGGCCCAGGTTTAAGAAAAGGTGTGCATGATGCCTGGGAAACTTCATCATTTCACAGAACAATCGAATATTGGTTATTGGGTTCATCTGGCTCTTTGAATTTTCAGATAAATCCATCTCTTGACCTGTTCCCTTTCTTTGGTTGAGTGGGAAGTAAGTTCTAATTCAGGGAATTCTGAGAGATAAGGCCAGGAGGTTCTCTTGAATTCTCACTTCTTCCTGACAATATCAGCATCAATAATTCTTAGAGTTTGAGGATCTGTGGAAGGAGCCTCACAAACCAGAGTGGGAGGTGATGCGAACTGGCTCCACCGGAATGACACATAAGAATATTAAGAATAACAAGAGTTGGAGGGACCAGAGGTTTTCTAGTCTAAACCCCCGCTCGAGCAGGAGACCTATATACCATTTCAGACAGAATTCCAGCACATCGTATCGATATGCTTAATGTAGGAAGGTGGTCCTCACTGATTGGGCCACTTGAGGCCGACGTTTCTGCTGCTAAGACAGATAGGTGTTAAGTGAGTTTTGGCCCATTTATGAGCTTCTTGAATTAAATAAATCACTACGTGTTAAGGGACCGTTGGGTGGCGCAGTGATTGAAATGCAGGTATTGCAAGCTAGCTATGACATTGAGTTACGATCCTGACCGGTTCACGGTTGACTTCAGCCTTCCGTCTTCCGAGGCGGTAAATGAGACCCAGATGTGAGGGCAATATGCTGAGGTCATGGTTCCGATAGATGAGACCAGTAAAACAGAACTCCAAGGCAAGAGTTTCCTTAAGAAACATCTTTCATTTGCTCCAAAGTATCGGCAAGATCACAAGTGAACCAAGACTGAAGGTCCTCCAAAGGTTACATGTTACAAAGTCGAATTCCCACCCCAGTGAATGTCAATGAATCACATCCCCACATAAACTACTTTGGCGGGCTTTTAATGAAGCCTCAGCCCGCCCAAAAACCAAAAGCAGCAATGACCTTGGTTCCCAGGACAATTTATTGTTTGTCTAACCTTCAAAAAGCACAACATCCCCATCCCATACTGTGGCAACCGAAACGAAGTGAAAAATGGCCTTCAGCGAAATTTGTGCAGTGTTTGACACTGACTCTGTCAGGTGCAGTAAATAAAGATTGAGAGGCCGTCCGTAAAGAGGGTTCTGCAAGCTTGACAAATTTTAAGACTTGTGGACTTCAGCTCCCAGAATTATGGGAGCTGAAGTCCACAGTCTAAAGTTCGTCAAGCTTGCAGAACCTGCGTAAAGCATGTTGAAGCGGATATAAGTACGTGCTGTCGCTAGTGCTGGTAACACGTATAAAGTGAATATGGCTTCCCATTGACTGCTTTGTCAGAGGTCACAAAAGGGGATCACGTGACCCTGGGACACTGCGGACCGTCATAATATGAATCAGTGGCCGAGTGGCTGAATTTGATCACGTGACTACGGGGATGCTGCGCCGGTCGTAATGAAAATGGCCAGAAGTCACTTTTTTCACCAGTGCCGCTGTAACTTTGAACGGTCACTCAATGAAAACGTCGTAAGTCGAGGATACTGTAGACCATTTCTGAAATATGAGTAGCAGGGGGATCGCCAACATTTTCACCTTTAATATTAATATGTAATTCACAGCGGGAAAACCACATCAGAGGGAGAGGTGATGAGAAAACATTGTCAAAAGGTGTATATTTCAATCAATGTCATGCAACAGAGTTACAGAAAAAGATGGCATCTTCCAATTGGGTTATTAGGGGTTACACGTTCCTTTTTTATCTTCCTACATTCAATTGTTAGCGTACCTATTAAATTGTACATTGTCTCAAGAAGCTGCTGGGAAGACAAGCAATAGATGCAGAGTGACCAAATATGCCATACATTGCAGAAGCAATTCATTAAACAGGGAAGCGAAACGGGATGAAAGAAAAATTGTTGTGGAACAACCTGTGAAGATGCACTGTCACATTTGCTCAATCTCAATTGAGGGCTTGCCGCTCATTACCACCAGGTGGAAAAAACATGTGTTACAGAGAGAAAATCCTCTCCAGGGAAAAAAACCAAAGGACTGTGACACGAAGGATACAAAGATATTAGCTGGAACGGAGCAGCTTTATAGCGAATTAAGGGGGTTGGAGAGTGCCAAACCACCAAAGGATGCTGACCAAGGAGAGAGCTACTTCATGACGGATGAGGGTGGTTTGTTTGCTTATGGAACAGCTGGGTCTGGAAGCAAGAGAGCTGTTGAGGGAACATTGGGACAAAGGGGGTGTGGTATCTGTTGGAGGTGGCTGATGAGGAAGAGAACACTTCACTGCTTAGTTGATTAACGCGTTAATTGAAGACCTAATTACGATTTTAATGTTTATATGCAATGTTGTCAGGCTGTAAGCCAACAGTAGCTAGATAGCTAGATAATAGATAGATAGACGGGGGGTGGTGGGGGAGAGAGAGAGATACTAGAGCTAGACGATGGTAGATAGATGCTTCGATAGATAGATATATGATAGAAAGATAAGATATTGAAGAGGTAGAAAAGACACAGATGCGATTGACAAATAGATACGAATAGCTATAACAAAGTAGAAAGATAGATAGAGAATGATAAGATAGATAGACAGGCAGATATAGATAGATAGATAGATAGATAGATAGATAGATAGATAGATAGATAGATAGATAGATAGATAGATAGATAGATAGATAGATAGATAGATAGATAGATAGATAGAGATAGAGAGATAGAGAGATAGAGAGATAGAGAGATAGAGAGATGATAGATACTAGAGCTAGTTAGATGATAGATAGATGGTAGATAGATATATGATAGAAAGATATGGATTGACAAATAGATACGAATAGATATATACAAGTAGAAAGATAGATAATAGAAGATAGATAGATAGATAGATAGATAGAGGCAGATATAGATATTGATAGATAGATAGATAGATAGATAGATAGATAGATAGATAGATAGATAGATAGATAGATAGATAGATAGATAGATAGATAGATAGATAGATAGATAGATAGATAGATAGATAGATAGATAGAGGGGTTACTTGTCAAGCACAAGAAATCAGGAAATGCAAGCAGTTCTAACAAACAAAGGTTTATTGCAACGTATGCTCTCTAGAAGAATCTGAACTATTAACAGTCAAAGCAAATGGGCGGTAAATAACAGTCAATGGAATTCAAGGTGGGCTGGACTTAGATCTCTTGTAGGCACGAAGAGACTCAAGACTAATGACAGGCTTGACCCCTTCTTCGGTCTCAGCCTGGTTACCTCCTACGTTACGAGCAGTATACAGCCACCCACCCATTGTTCATCCTCTTTCGCATCAATCGGTAACCTGGAAGATGACTTTTTTTTTTAAAGTAGATGAATTTGTTTGTCTGAATATTAATCCTGAAAAGGTTTTTGACAATGCAGTGACCCTCCATGAATAGAAGAGTTTCCCATTTTTGAAATTTATCTTCTGCTGTGCTCAAAGAACACATTCGTTCATTCAATTTAAGGGCTTTTAGGGAGAGGATATTGGTCGATTTGTCCATTGAAAAACAACAACACAAATATTTTTTAAAAACATTGTTTAAGCATACATTTAAATAGTAGTTAAGCATGCGTTGAGTGCCTTAAGTATTCAAAGTGTGCCCTAAGTAGCATAAAGTGTTCAAGCCACTATTTATTTGAAATATTTATCTGGGGACGATCGAGAGCATCCTGTCATACAGCATCACAGTTTGGTTTGGAGGCATCACTGCTTCAGACAGGAAGGCGGTGCAGAGAGTGGTGAGAATGGCCGAAAATATCATTGGCACTCCCCTCCCTCCCATCCAGGACATAGCACAGAAGCGCTGCTTGAGCAGGGTCCACAAGATTATCTGGGACACTACTCATCCTCTTCACGACCTGTTTTCCTTGTTACCTTCTGGGAGGAGGGGGCTTTGTCGTATCCGAAGCAGAACATCCAGATTCAGCCATAGTTTCATTCCATACAGCATTAACCTTGCGAACTCTCAAGCCTCCTCCTTCCGTTATATATTCAAGATGGACAGTATTTAATATTTATTTGTTACGTATATGTCGGGATGTGGGTCTATACATATGTTGTATACAGTATGTTTAGGTGTGTGTCATGTATGTGTTTCACTTTGAGAGCGGGCAACTAAATTTCATTTTTGATGTGTGCCGTTGTGCCCACAGTAAAAAAAATGACAATAAAGGTTATCTTATCTTATCCTGTTCCAAATAAAACCTTTCCTACTTGTATAGAGGGGGGGGGGCGCAATGGCTCAGTGGCTAAAGATGCAGAGCTTGTCAGCGTGAAACCTGACATCCGGGAGTTCCATGCAATGGGGTGAGCTCCCATTTCTTGCTCTGGCTCCTGCCCACCTAGCAGTTCAAAAGCATGCAAATGCGAGTAGATAAATAGGTACCACTTCAGTGGGAAAGTAACAGCTTTCCATGCACCTCGGAATTTAGCCACGCTGGCTACATCATATCACCATGGAAAGGGTCTTTGGACAACACTGGCTCCCTCGGCTAAGAAATGGAGATGAGCACCGCGCCCAGTGGTGGGATTCAAATATGTGAACCACCGGTTCTCTGTGTGGATGCCGCTTCCGGAAGTCCACTATGGGCCTGGGCGACAAAAAAAATAGCTACCGGTTCTGCCAAAGTGGTGCAAACTGGCTGAATCCCACCACTGACCGCGCCCTAAAGTTAGACACAACTGACACAAGGAAACCTTTACCTTTTTACTTGTGTAGATCATCAAAAACACGCAATGCCATGTGTGCTGTTCTTCAACGCAGTAACAGCCGAACAGTTATGAGGGCTGCCTGAATTAACTGGGACTGAAATTTCGCAGTTCAATCAGGAAAAATCAATTTGATTCAATTTGGGGGTTTTCAAATTGATTTGCGAAATGGAGTCGGACTGATTGGCGCTGATTGTTTCAAATTAATGGAGGAAATGCGTGTTTACACCTATGAAAATAGCTTGTTCATTTCCAAATTGTATCTCAGGCTTTCCAAACGGAGGTTTAAGGTGCCCAATTCAGCTCATGGAACGCATGCGATGATTTGATTTGAAGATTCGATTTGAAGGGACAGTTCAGAATAAACACTTTTTAAATGAATCTTTGACTAGAACTCAAAGGTGCTTCCCCCCCCCCAAAAAAAGGGCAACTGGACTTTTTTTTTTTATTTGAGGAGGAAGAAGAAGAAAAAGTTTCACTTCTTATCCAAGAAGCTTCATTGGTTGTAATTGGATGGTGGGGGGATGGAAGGATAGATTCTGATAGGATGGTGGTGGTGGTGGTGGGTGGGGAATGAAAGGATTGCATTTCTTTGCAGTCATCTGTTTGTTAATGCTCTCTCTGAGGGCTGTTGAGGCCACTTGGAGGGCTGTTGAGGCCACTGTGCCCCCGCGGTCACCTGAACCAGAGTGCAAATGGTTGCGAAATCTTCTTGGAACTGCTGAAAGGACTGTGTTGTAGACAGGAGATAGGTGGTATCTTATCCCTCCCCCTCTGTTGAGAGAGGGCTGCTCAATTTTAACATAAATGGCTTCCTTTATCCCTCTTTCTAACCAGTGGTCTTCTCCAGTGGTGGGATTCAAACACCTGAACAACCGGTTCTATTATGTGATGCAGGCCTGGGCCTCCGATGCCTAGAACGGACTTCCGGAAGTGGCATCATGCACTTCTGGTGGGCCATTCTAGGCCTGGGAGGCCTCCTCCAGGCCTCCGATGCCTAGAACAGACTTCCGGAAGTGGCATCAACGCACATCCGGTGGGTCATTCTAGGCCTGGGAGGCCTCCTCCAGGCCTCCGATGCCTAGAATGGACTTCCGGAAGAAGTATCCATGCACTTCCGGTGGGCCGCTCTAGGCCTGGGAGGCCTCCGAGGCCTAGACTGGACTTCCAGAAGCCAGCCGGTTCTCCGAATTCAGGGAAATTTAGCTACCGGTTCTCCTGAACCGGTGCGAACCGGCTGAATCCCACCACTGGTCTTCTCTATACAGAATGTGGACTTTGCTGTCTTTGAAAGAGTGGCCTTTGTCTTTCAAATGGAGATGGATCGCTGAATCTTGTCCTGATGGGCTTGTTCTCCTATGTTGTGCCATGCGCTTGTGAAGTGGTTGTTTTGTTTCCCCGATGCACCGATCTACACACGTCTCACTGCATTGTATTGCATAGATCACATCGCTAGAACTTTGACTAGAACATTCACACGGCCTTAATATCTACATCTCAATTTGCACATTTCTCCAAATAAGTATCGATTGGGTAGCACTTTGAATTAAAATATCTATTCCCCTCACATTTCTAGGGCATTAGAACAGAAGCCTACCTACTTATCAAGAATATTGAAGATAAATCAGAAATACTTCCAAATATAGAAATATTATTTTGCTTCCCGTGAAGTGTACGTTCAGGTCTGAATGCTGAAATGAGATTAGGTTGGAATCACTCAACTTTATCAGAAAAATAACTAGAATGTAGATATTCAGCGGAACACGTAGCAATTCATCTTCCGCTAAATTGAAGTTGGGATTTAAAGTAGCTCTTTCTCAAGCAATAAATAGGTGGGTCAGCCCCCATAGTTTTATTTAGCAAATGCGGCTGTTCCATAGATTTATTTCTGCTCATTCATGGCTGCTCTGGCAATTGGCAAAATACTGTATAAGAAACGGTGCCAAGACTTTATGTTACTTAATAAAAGGATTGTGACTTTACAGTTTATCCTCTTATTTTATGAGCTCTGATGCTGCTCCTTCACTTAAATACACTTTTAATGGATTTAAGATTTATTTATAAGATCGATATTTTCCCATGAATAAAAATTCAGGAGAGTACTTAGAATACCCTAACAAGAACTCTTATTATTTCTGAAAGATTTAGGCTATGCACACTCAGCCAAGCTAAAACATATGGAGAATGGTTGCAGGAATTGGGCATGATGAAAAGGACTAGGGGTGACATGATAGCAATCTTCCAATAATATCTAAGAGATTGCCTTAAAGAAGAGGGAGTCAAGCTATTCTCCAAAGCACCTGAAGGCAGGACAAGAAGCAACGGATGGAAACTAATCAAGGAGAGAAGCAACCTAGAACTCAGGAGAAACTTCCTGACAGTTAGAACAATTAATCAGTGGAACAACCTGCCTCCAGAAGTTGTGAATGCTCCAACACTGGAAGTTTTTAAGAAGAGATTGGACAACCATTTGTCTGAAATGGTATAGGGTTTCCTGCTTGAGCAGGGGGTTGGACTAGAAGACCTCCAATGTCCTTTCCAATTCTATTATTCTATTCCCCGATTAACTCAGGGGAACTTTGAAATGTGGGTGTTTGTGTGTATGTTTTTTTTTCTCTGTCTCTCTTTGTTATTTTACTTGTTAATTTACTGTAAGATAATGTGTTACATTTTATCATCCATCTTTCCTTATGACAAGTAATGCTTTGTGGAAAAAGTTTCACACTTGACAAGCAGAATGTCTTAATGTTTCGTTGTCTGGAAGAGTTGGACAGAGATTTAGCAGAACGGTGCATCTTAATATTGTAAACTTTAACCAATGAACCAGAATTAATAGAGACAGTTTATTGCTCTAAGTACTCCTGAACTCTCATAAAGAGCCTTTTATTTCTGTACAACAGCAGAAAACATTGAGTGGGGACCTGAAATATTAAATTAGTGAACATCTTTGGGTACAATGATAAAATAACAATGTCCTGATTTATAAATAACATTCACTTGAATCAAAAACAAATTTACAAGGAGATGTAACAGTTTCCCCAACAAATACAATTTGTTGAAGGTATGCATTCTATTATCCCTGCAGTTGCTACTAGTTGGAGATAAGAAAAAAAGATAACAGTTTTGATTTCTCCCCGATTTGGTTTGATTTTATTCATATTTTTTTTATTGTTGTAAGTTGCCCTGAGCTGTGGAATAAACAGAAAGGTGGGATATAAATCGATATAAAAATCAATCAGTCAACACATTTGTTGAAAGAAAAGTCTTCATCAGGGTCCAGTCCAAGCTGGGAATAAACAAAATGGAGACTGCTTTAGAAAGAAGTTTGTAGTTTATTGAAGGGCAGAGCCAGACAGAAAGATGGCTCTGGGAAAGCTGGCCACATGTAGCTGGGAGTGGTGGGTTTTTATACCTTTTGGGGCTTTTGTGTTTGGAGTTTCTGTTCCTGTGGCATGAACTTTGACCTGAGCTTTTGAGTGTGCCCTTTTTGGTATTGGTGGGTTAATCCTAGTGTGTCCCCAAAGATCGTGTCTTTTAGAGTTTGGATGGGGTATGTAGATTTTAGGGGTCTTTGTCTTCCTAATCTCATCAGTTCTAGCTTCCTGGCTCCGACCTTTCTGAATAGGATTGTCAAATCTGCATTTCTATAAGCTAGCTTGCTTGGGGCAGAGAGACTTGGGCTTGATTTCCTTTGGGAAAATATAATATTCTGTCCTTTTTAATATTCCCCCAAAATATTTCCTTCTCTAGGAGGGTGGGTGGGTGCTGGCTTCCAACACATTCTTTCCTCTAGATCAAAGTTTCTTAAACTTTTTTTTCCCTCTCAGGACTTTTTCCCACCTTTAAAAATTATGGATACCTTAAATGAGCTTTTATTTGTATGGTTTACGTTAATTGATATTTAGCATTTTTTTTAAAAAAAAAAATGGACAAATTCCTAGATTATTTATTTATCAAATGATGCCAAAACAACAATATTAAACCCACTAGATATCAAGAAATATTTTTCAATAAAAACCCAATTTCTTTTAAACATAAAAATAATGAGAAGAGTGACATTGCTTTAATTTTTGGCAAATATTTTCAAAAATTGGCAAATGATTTTGGTTTCACAGACCTTGAGAGGGTCTTGAGATGCTCAGACTATACTTTAAGAAACCCTGTTCTGGACCCAGGGGTGATGTCAGGCACAAAAGATCAGGTCCACACATGAAGGTCCAATTAAAATGATTGAATGCTAATCATTCAAGAATCATTAGCATTCAATCAAGAATCTTCTCAACTAAGAGTTAACGCTTGCTTAGCATTAGAATCAATGGAATTCAAAAGAAGTTGGACTTTGTTTGTTTGTGACTACATAGAGATTCTAGGCTGATCCCTCTTTTAACTCTACCCCCAGCTTCTTCTTTCTCATACTGATAGAGGCACTCAATTTCTCTTCCTATACCTGACATCTTATGCAAACAGGCCCCAAGCTGTTTCTACCAGAAAAGTGTAGCAGGGAAAAAAGAGAATATTTGTAGCTCCTTGGTACTCTCTGAGCTTGGTTGAGATGATCAGTGATGATGTTACCTAGCTGGGTAATGAAACATCTGCAAGAAAACAACCAAGTTCAGAGAGCAACAAGACCCCCCCAGTAGTAGTAAAGCTGGAGATAGATTCACGGGCTGACTGATTGATAGGAATTCTGTGTCTGTTTCTAAGACCCCAAAAGTTTTAAACTGCACACCTTGATGTTCCTTCCATAATTTAACGTGTCCCAGAAAACCAGTTGCTGGCCAACATAGAAGAGTCAACTGTTGCTTTATGATTGACTCTCGTGGGTATCTTGAGAACATCTGATTGTCCTAACAGCCAGAATGGTGAACAAAGTAGATCTTTGGTGTGATCTAACTCAGAAGCAGCTAATCCAATTTACTGGAGGGAAAAAAAAGTCATGGAACTTCACCTGAACGTGATAGATTATAGGACTAAGAGGTTGCAAAATCAGAAATCTGAGGTGCAGATTGATTTATTTTTTAAAATGTCCTTTAAGCAAAAAAAGCTTTCAATCTGAGTGTGGCGTCTTGAGCGGTCTTGCCGCATTCTTCAGAAATTCTGGTCTCAGTTCATCCAGTTGAATATCCTTTATATTTAGAAAATATTGTTTGTAAGGAAATTCTATGGCTTTTTCTCTCAAAGTGAATGAGCGAAAAATCGGACAAGGTCCCTGATGCACATCAAAGAGAATACAAAACTTTTTAAAGGGCAACACAATCCAAAGACTGGAATTAATTGCCTGACAAGGATACACAGTAGTATTTACAGTATTCAGGAAGGAGAGTTGAAAGGAAATAAAATAAAATAAAATAAGGACAAGCTGTTGCCTCAATGAAAGGATGCTATTTGTTATTCACCAGCCTCCTGAAATATAGGGAAAAAAAATGGATTTTGCTATAGCAACCTTTGCATTCTAATAGGGGCCTTTCGGCGAGGCTACATCAGAGCAAATATGACAGGATATTTATAAATAATTTATTCACCTCTCTCTTTCTGGTAAGATTTGAGATCGGTTAAGTTCAAAACCCTTTAACTACCCTTTATTTATTTCCATTTTCCCTTTCAAGCTTTGGATACAGGGATGTCTTCGCTTAATCAAAAATGGATTTAAGCCCTTTTATTCCCCAGACCATTTTGAAGTTATGCCCTGCTGACTTCCTTCCAAGCAAGTCATCTTGGAATTATAGTGTATGGCCTTAATTCCGTTGGACTTTTTGGGGTTCAAAAATCTTTTAGTCTGAAATTGTTACTAACTTACTGGGGAATAAGTCACATTACATCAGGGGGTTTCCAGCCTCTGCAACTTTGAGGCCTGTGGACTTCAACTCCCAGAATTCCATGCTGGCTGGGGAATTCTGGGAATTGAAGTCCACAAGTCTTAAAGCTGCCACGGCTGGACACCTCTGCTTTACAATGTTTGATTTATTTCTCAGTTCATCCTTTGCATAATTCTGTTCCAGAAAGCCTTAAAGACCTGGCTGTTCTCCCAGACCAGGGGCAGGCAACCTTGGCTCTTTTATGACTCGTGGACTTCAACTCCCAGAATTCCTGAGCCAGCCAAGCTGGCTCAGGAATTCTGGGAGTTGAAGTCCACGAGTCACAAAAGAGCCAAAGTTGCCTACCCCTGTGACCCAGACCTTGAGCTAGGGATGGTTAGAGCTACTTGTGGCACGCACTTGTATAGGTTTTCTACGTTGTTGATCAGATGTGCCACCTTGTTCTTTATTTCTGCTTGTTTTATGTTGTTTTCCTATTCACATCATATTTTCTTTTCTCTTATATTGTGAGTTACCCAGAGTTGTTCTGGAGTTGCATTGCTTTGGACACAGGTAGTCCTCCTGACGACCACAACTGAGCCCACCATTTATATTGCTAAGAGAGAAATTTGTGAAATGAATTTTGCCCCATTTTATGACTTTTCTTGCCGCAGTTGTTAAGTGAACTTGCAATACAAGTGAATATTTACTTCCACTTGTATTATTATTGATTTGGAAGAGCTGAACCCCACTACCCACTGTCCCAAATTCCAAAATGAAAATGATTCTCCCTCCATTCTTCCTTCCTTCCTATCTCTCTCTATCGCTCGTTGCCAATCTGCAGGAGTCCATCCAAACTTCTAGAGCGATTTGGGAAAATTGAGAGAGAATAATCCCTTGCAGTGGCGATTGGCAGGAGGACTTCACCTGGTTTATCTAAAAAATATTCAGCAGCTTGTAACAATAATGATAGCTTCTATCAAGCCTCTTAGCAGCCACTTGCAACTGAAAAGCAAGCTTCTGCCTGAGTCATCTTTAACCAGAGTTATTGAAGAGGGAAAATGATTAGCTTCAGAAATCCTGGCAAATGGATATGTTGACTTTATCTCTCTGAGTTTGTCAGAAAAGTGGTTCTTATTTAAAAATTCTTCACGCTAACTACTCATTGATGCACTGGATAGATGGTAACCTACTTTTCCTGCTACAAATGTGCAGATGTAATATTTTGCGGGCTGCCAAGCTTCCAGTAGCCCATGACAGTTTCATTGTACCGATTTGGAACATATCATTCAAGTCAAAAGGTTTCAGGCAACTGTGGAAGAGCATTTTTGTTTACATAGACTAACAAACCAATGTGTATGTTGGTACAAACTTGGTATAATGTAACTCCACTCAAACAGGCAATTTTCAGAAGGCACCTGAAGGCAGGACAAGAAGCAATGGATGGAAACCAATTAAAGAGAGAAGCAACCTGGAACTAAGGAGAAAATTCCTGACAGTGAGAACAATTAATCCGTGGAACGACTTGCCTCCAGAAGTTGCAAATGCTCCAACACTGGACGTTTTTAAGAAGAGATTGGACAACCATTTGTCTGAAATGGTATAGGGTTTCCTGCCTGAGCAGTGGGTTGGACTAGACCACGGGTCGGCAACCTTAAACACTCAAAGAGCCACTTGGACCCGTTTCCCAGAGAAAAGAAAACACTGGGAGCCGCAAAACTTGTGCGCGTGGGGGAGGGGGGGAGCTTGATTGAAGAGTTTAATTAAAAAGAAACTCATGCTGTGCATGAGTTCACTCTCTCTCTCTCTTATCCCCCTCCCTCTCTCTCCCTCCCCCCCCTCTCCCTCTCTCCGATCTTCTGCTCACCTGGCAAGCTGGCTTCACGCTGTTCTCCGACAAGCTGACACACATTCTTATTGGGCTGGCTCTCCTGCCCTTGGTCTGCCAGTCCTCTCCCCTCACTCAGTGTCAGTGTGTGTGTGTGTGTGTGTGTGTGTGTGTGTGTGAGAGAGAGAGAGAGAGAGAGAGAGAGAGAGAGAGAGAGCGAGCTGCTGCTTTCTGCTGCTTCCTGCTTCCTGTGGAGATGCAGCAAAGGCAGGAGCCCCGCCCAATAAGCTTGTCAGCTTGTCAGAGAACAGCGTGAGGCAGAAGATCGGAGAGAGAGAGAGAGAGGAGGGAGAGAAGGGAAGTCACGTGCCTCTCTCTGTCTCTGTCTCTCTCTCTGTGCAAATGGCGGAGAAGGACTGGAGCTGCAGGAGAAGGCTGAAAGAGCCGCATGCGGCTCCAGAGCCACAGGTTGCTGACCCGTGGACTAGACGACCTCCAAGGTCCCTTCCAGTGGTTTTCCATTGCCTCTTTCTAGGACAGGGGTCTTCAAACCTGGCCCTTTTATGACTTGTGGACTTCAACTCCCAGAATTCCTCAGCCAGTGTGCCTTGCTGAGGAATTCTGGGAGTTGAAGTCCACAAGTCATAAAAGGACCAAGTTTGAAGACCCCTGTTCTAGGATATTCTTGTTTATCAGCTTAAAGCTGTACGATTTCCTGGCAGTCTCCCATCCAGTTATTAAGCAACTAAGATGATTAAAGGCCTGGAAACTAAAATATATGAAGAACAGTTGTCGGATTTGGGTAATCTAGAGAAAAGAAGGATAGGGGTGACATGATACAGTATCCCAGTATTTGGGGGCTGCAACAAAGAAGAGGAACATTTTCCAAAGCACCAGAAGGCAAGATGAGAAACAATGGATGGAAACTAATCAAAGAGAGAAGCAACCTGGAATTAAGGAGAAACTTCCTGACAGTGAGCACAATTAACCAGTAGAATGGCTTGCCCCCAGAAATTGTGGGCGCTCCATCACTGGAGATTTTTAAAAAGAGGCTAGATAGTCACTTGTCTGAGATGGTATAGGTTCTCCTGCTTGAGCAGGGGGTTGGACTAGAAGACCTCCAAGGTACCTTCCAACTCCATTCTATTTTAACCAGTGGAATGGCTTGCCTTCAGAAATTGTGAGTGCTCCATCACTGGAGGCTTTTAAGAGGAGACTGGGCAGCCACTTGTTTGAAATGGTATAGGGTCTCCTGCTTGAGCAAGGGGTTGGATTAGAAGACCTCCAAGGTCCCTTCCAGCTCTATTTTGAATTTGAAATTTGATATTACTGAGGTCTCTCTCTGCTTAGTTATTTGAGATTAATTAAGACTAGTTAAGACTTGACACCTTCTGTAACCCCCGAGATTTAATTCTACCCAAATCTCTGTTGCACATGTTGACTGCAAAAAGAAGCAGCTATTGATCCTGTTTTTATCTGGAATGGAGCACTTTGTTTTCAAAAGGTATCGCTGATTGTCTTGATTAAACAGTCAAATTGCATGAACATTATGCTGCTCACCTCAGGAGGAGGTAAATGTTTCTAAGTATTCCGATTAAACCCTCTTGAGGTTTTTGTGAATATCCTGCGTGCTTTCTTGCAAAAAAAAAAAAAACACCCAAAAAAACCACCCCCCAACAACATTATGATTGCTTATAAAATGCTCTTTGTTATTACTTCCTCATTTTTCAATCCAGAGCCAATAACCTACTTTGGGGCAGAGTAGAAAAATGTGTTGAAGGTTGTAATTCTTTTTCTTCACTGCTGATAGGACTGGAATTAGGAGTCTTCAAATGCATAATGGGAAATTGAAATAATATGCATGATTTCCACTGAAGAAGAAAAATAATGGTATACATAACCTCGCCCTTTTCTAGAATTACTGGAAGGGTTTCACCCCTAGTGAGAAAAGCTTTTAAACACCTCCATGCTGCTTATCCTTCCACATCTCACTCAATTGTTGGGTTTTTATAGCTTCTGCCTTCTGGTTACCTTGCGTCTTCTCCAGAGATATACTGGAAATGCAAACATGTTAAGGTTTGTAGACTCGTCTTTTATCCAGGGAATTCATGCATTCTTTCAACTTATTTATTTGATTTTTATACTGCCTTTATTACTTTATAAGTTACTCAAGGCAGCAAACATACGTAAGCCTCCTCCTGTTTTCCTCATGACAACCCTGTGAGGTGGGTTGGGTTGAGAAAGAGAGAGAGAGTGACTGGCATAAAGTCACCCAACCGGCTTTCAGGCTTAAGGCGGGACTAGAACTCACCTGGTTTCTGGTTCCTGGTTTCTAGGCCAGCATCTTAACCACTAGGCCAAACTGTCTGTCTGTCTTGTAGCTAAGGTAAATCAACAAGCATAACCTTCATCAAAAACAATAGCAAAACCCATCCTCAAAGGAAAACGAAGATGTATTTAAGGGATGTATGTGGTGGAATGGTGATCAGCATTCCATCTTGATAGAATAGAATAGAGCTGGAAGGGACCTTGGAGGTCTTCCAGTCCAGCCCCCCGCTATTAATCATGCTGGCTAGGATTCATGAGATAAGAATTGTCCAATTTGTTCGGAATGCAAAATAATATTGGAGCTTCAGGACCGTGGACAGCTCCACTTATAAAGCCCGGTGCTCAGCTAGGTTGTTGCTACTGTAAGCCTTATTTATTTATTTATTTGTTTGTTTGTTTGTTTGTTTGTTTGTTTAAAATCAATAAAGAGTCATGGTAGTGCAGTGGTTAGAATTCAGTACAGGTAGTCCTTGACTTACAACAGTTCATTTAGTGACTGTTCAAAGTTACAACGGTGCTGAAAAAAAAGGGACTTACGACCGGGGACTTACGACCCTTTTTCACATTTATGTCGGTTGCAGCATTCCAGTAGTCACATGATCAAAATTCAGAGGCTTGGCAACTGGTTCATATTTATGACCGTTGATGTGTTCCAGGGTCACGTGACCCCCTTTTACGACCTTCTGTCAAGCAAAGTCAATAGGGGAAGCCTGATTCACTTACTAAATGACTTAATTACTGTGTTACTAACTCAACAGCTGCAGTGATTCACTTAACTGTGGCAAGAAAGGTCGTAAAATGGGGCAAAACTCAGTTAACAAATGTTTCACTTACTAACGTAAATTTTGGGCTCAAATGAGGACTACCTGTATTGCAGGCTAATTCCAACAGTTTGATCCTGACCGGCTCAAAAGTTGACTCAGCCTTCCATCCGTCGGTAAAATGAAGACCCAGATTGTTGGAGGCAAATATGCTGACTCTGTAAACCACTTAGAGAGGGCTGTAAAGCACTGTGAAGCTGTGTATAGATGTCTAAGTGCTATTGCTATTTATTTATTTATAAAATTTATTTGATGCCTGTCTCATATCCAGTGATTCTGGTTGACTTACAAGATAAAAGCATTAAAAAAACATTCAAAACATCTATTGTTTAAAACAAATCACAGCAGGTAAAAACATTAACAGATAAAGCCATGGAGACAAGATGGCAAAGAATGGAGCTGGACATATGGGGGCGGAGGTGGCATTGAATTTTAATTGGACAACAATCTCCAGTATGAGGCTCCCCTATTGGGTATACAAGCCATCCGGCAGAGCCAAGCCTTAAGGCTCAAATTATCCCTTCCAGACTTTGAAGTGTGCAAAGTCTTAAGTCTTCTTGCTTGGGTTGCACACTGGCCATTTGTTCCTTTTGGTTTATCATTTTTCCTATAGAGTTCAATTGGTCTATTTTCTGATTCGGTGTGGCATTTTTCCCTGAAATAATTGTGTAAAAACCTTTCTGTCCATTTCATCCAATGTACATATGTTTGCAAGCGATTTTGCCTGTTGAAAAGCAGATTTGTATCTAACCGTAACTGGAGTTCTAATATGCACATTTTTTTGGTCCCTGAGGAGGCGTCACAGCATTCAAGAAATGCACATGCTGAAGAATAATGGCATATTGGTTGGAACATGAAATTTGGGATGTTTGTATTATTAAGTACAGTCACAGAATATCTCCCTCATCCCAATCTGTAACTCAACAATTTATTATAACGTAGTCAGATGTTATTTGTAGGAACTGGTGGAAAGATTCATAACAGACAAAAAGAAGCAGTTCTCTGTGTATGGATAATAGCAATAGCACTTAGACTTATATACCACTTCATAGTGCTTTACAGCCCTCTCTAAGCGGTTTACAGAGTCAGCATATTTGCCCCCAATAATCTGGGTCCTCATTTTACCCACCTTGTAAGGATGGAAGGATGAGTCAACCTTGAGCTGGTCAGGATCGAACTGCTGACAGTTGGTAGAATTAGCCTACAATACTGTATTCTAACCACTGTGCCACCACGGCTCTAATAAAACTGTAGGATTCATTACTGGTCACTAAATTTGGACAGCTTTGAAAGGGAATAACTTCATGGGGGGCAGATCAATTAAAAATTATTAGTCTGGAAGTTTCAGTGTTGGAACTAGGTTGGAGATAACATGTTTCTAAATACTACACAGGGGGACAATAGTGAGCAAGCGAAACTTTATCTGAGCATGCACGGGATATAGGTTGCGCATGAAACCAAATCCCCCCCTGGTCCCTGGAAGACCATTTTTCTTCTGAAACCGGTCCCTAGTGCAAGAAAGGGTGGGGACCACTGATTTACACCATGTGAAAAAAAGCACGAGATGAGTGTTTGTCAATCTTGGCAGCTTTAGGCTGTGGGGACTTCATTTCCCAGAATTCCCCAGCTAGCATGAAGTTGAAGTCCACACAGCTTAAACCTGCCAAGGTTGACAAACACTGCACTTGATCATCTCCTGTATAAATATGGTATATGCTTTTAGGACAGGGATCTTCAAACTTGGCCCTTTTATGACTCGTGGACTTCAACTCCCAGAATTCCTCAGCCAGCGTGCCTGGCTGAGGAATTCTGGGAGTTGAAGTCCACGAGTCATAAAAGGGCCAAGTTTGAAGACCCCTGCTTTAGGAGAACCTACTCAGGAAAATGTCCACTTCGGGGAATTTCTGATTCAGAAATTGCAAGCAGTCTAAAAATGTTCCTGCTGGTCTTTCTGATCCAACCAGCTTCTAACCAGGTTAGAGGGGAAACTGCTGTTCAAGATGATGATTAGACTATGACAATTCTAGACCAACGTACTGCTAGCAAATATGTCTAGCCCAGGTTGACATTGGCTTCTCGTAGTTTTCCAAGCTTGGTTTTGGGATTGTGGAAATTTCATTACCCTACTAGGTAACATCATCAGGACAGGAGAAGTTTACTGACATTCCTAACTTCACATATTATTTGACAGACAGTCAGAGCAGCAAGGTTGCCTTTCATTATTTAACTTGATATGCCAACTACGGCATTCTCTCAGCAACGTAGAATAAAACCATGATCAGCAATTAATGTAGCAATTAAAGCGAAGAAGGAAAGCAAGGAGAATGGCTAATTAAAACTAACTGTTAAATAATTGGTTAAAAGCTTATATAAAGTGACATGTTTTAAGAGCCCCTTAAAAAGCTAATAAAGATGTCCGGTCCTTTAATTCTATAGGGGGTACAGGATGTTGACCTTTTTGCCTTTGAAATTTCATACGGCTTTCTTTATTGTCTAGCATCCAGCCCAGTTATGGACAGCTTGGTGATCTATCATTTGAAGTGGTTAAATGAGGTCTACGTGGTGTCTCTGTGGTGTCCACATGGCTATTAGAAGGAGAGTTTCATCAATTATATCAAGTAATTATTCTTCTTGCTGTTCAGGAGTGTTTAAGGCCTGGATGCTTCATGGTCAGGTTGTGTTGTAAAGGAAGAAAGATGTCAGACTTGGTTCCTTAGCAAAGAAAGACCCTCAACTCCATTTGTAGTGAAAGGTATATTTTACTAAAAGCCAAGTGGATTACAGTAATGTGACTGCATTAGTAATTTAATGATGGTTTTGCCAAAACCCAGCAAAATTGTTGTTAGTTGCGAAGTCGTGTCCGACCCATCGCGACCCCAGGGACAACGTTCCTCCAGGCCTTCCTGTCCTCTACCATCTTCTGGAGTCCATTTAAGCTCACGCCTAGCCAGCAAAATTATGCCCACAGTGAACCATTGGTTTGCTTATTGAATCATTTAGTGACCACAATGATTTGTTTAATGACAACCACAAAAAGTTTGTAAAATTGAGTTGGTCATGTGACCGGCTAGTTTTATGACCATTATGACATGTGCAGCCACAGCCAAAAAAGCTAATACAATCCTGGGTTATATAAACAGAGGCATAGAATCAAGATCACGTGAAGTATTAGTACCGCTTTATAAAACCCGAGTGAGACCACACCTGGAATAGTGCAACCAATTTTGGTCACCATACTACAAAAAAGATGTTGAGACCTTGGAAAAAGTTCAGAGAAGAGCAACTAAGATGATCAAAGGCCTGGAGACGAGAACATATGAAGAACGGCTGCAGGACTTGGGTTTGGCTAGTCTAAAGAAAAGAAGAAATAGGGATGACATGATAGCAGTATTCCAATATTTGAGGGGCTGTCACAAAGAAGAGGGCATCAAACTATTGTCCAAAGCACCAGAGGGCAGGACAAGAAACAATGGTTGGAAACTGACCAAAGAGAGAAGCAACCTGGAATTAAGGAGAAAATTCCTAACAGCGAGGACAATTAACCAGTGGAACAGCTTGCCTCCAGAAATCGTGGGCGCTCCATCACTGGGGGTCTTTAAGAAGAGACTGGAAGTCGCTTGTCTGAAATGGTATAGGTTCTCTTGCTTCAGCAGGGGGCTGGACTAGAAGACCTCCAATGTCCCATTCTATTCTATTCTATTCTATTCTATTCTATTCTATTCTATTCTATTCTATTCTATTCTATTCCTATTCCTATTCCTATTCCTATTCCTATTCCTATTCCTATTCCTATTCAGATATTGAGGGACTACCTGTATCAATTTCTTCATTTACTAGATCCTCCCTTTTTCTGCCACATAACACTGGTTTGACTTTATTCCTACAACCATCTTGTGAGATCTTTATGCTGAGATTTGTTGGTGGTTCCAAATACCTCACATAAAGAAATCAGAATTTGAATGTACCTGGTCTGATTGTAACATCTAAATCAGCATCTGAAACTTTCCTGGTGTTTTGGACCTCTGTTCAAATTCTCACCCAGCCATGAGCTGATTTCCTCGTAGACTAACATTTTTTGCATAGTCAGTAAGTAGATAAATGAAAGGGAATTATGTATGATGGATCAAGGAAAGATACAATTCAACCAACCATTAAAATATGCTGTATGTTTCCTAATTCCGCCTCTCCCTTTCTCTGGAACTGATATATTTGTTGTCTTCAGAAGTAGGAAGGTTAGTCTCCATATGAAAATGTTGAATTCTGTGCACTCATAGGCATCACTAGTCATGTATAATAAATATCTCTTATTCAAGAGTTGCATCAAATGTAAGACAAATTGGAGAATGCAGATGAATTAGGGCTACTCAGATTTTAGCAGACCAAATGTAAGCAAGATGACACAAGCTATAATCAGAATATAAAAGAGCTAAGTGAGTGATATTTTCAATTTGTCATTAAAAGGGTTCAAGAAATACTATTTTTTCCTGAGTTCCAGTGTTACTTCAAGATGTGTGGACTTCAACTCCCAGAATACCTCAGCCAGCCAACCAATGGCAGCCAATTACCTACCTAGGGAATTCTGGGAGTTGAAGTTCACACATCTTAAAGTTGCTAAGATAAAAAAAAAAAACACTGATCTAATCTAAAACACTGATCTAATTCCTGGCTGAGGAATTCTGGGAGTTGAAGTCCACAAGTCATAAAAGACCCCTGTTCTAGGGTAATATGGGAATTGACTGTAGCTCCTGACTGTCCCACCATGGTTCTAAAACTTGTCTGGGTAAATTTCAACATGACTACCTTGAAACAAAATACAGTTAGACTGGTGTATTTTGAAAGAAAATACCTCTAAAGGTGTGTACTTAAGAGCAAAATGATTTAATTAAAAATAGATACATTTTAATTTTCATGCACATATCATAATTAGTTTAATTCAGTCATTTTTATCTCCTGTTAGGCTAGACTGGAAGCAATTAAGCAGGCACACAACAATCCAGGAGCTTCTGATAAGATAGCTTTGCCATATATATATATTTTCTGAAAAAGCTAATTAGCTATTAGAAAAGCATTCCAGCTGTGTATCAAATGCCAACTTTAGTTATACTATCAATGTTCAAATTTATGAACTTTTTTTCTTCCATCTGCTGCAAAGGTCTAAAATTGATTCTCATTTGAGCAGGAGATAAGAGTTTTCATCTGTTCTTTGCATTGGGAACCACCTGGTTTAAAACCAGGTTGTTTACTTATGAATCCATTTAAATTAAGTCTTACATTTAGCATGCTTGCAAGCTTGAAAGTAGTAGTCAGGTAAGACAACCGTAAAACTTATAAAAGGTTGTAATAGCCAGGAAGGAAATTGCTTTATATTAATTCAGACCATTGGATAATGTAGCTTACTATGGTCTAATCCAGTGGTTTTCAATTTTAAAAAAACCAGGTCTCATCTGATTAACAATAGCAATAGCACTTAGGGGTCTTCAAACTTGGCCTTTTTATGACTTGTGGACTTCAACTCCCAGAATTCCTCAGCCAGTGTGCCTGGCTGAGGAATTCTGGGAGTTGAAGTCCACAAGTCATAAAAGGGCTAAGTCTGAAGACCCCTCTTAGATTTTACAGCCCTCTCTAAGCGGTTTACAAATGTCGGCATATTTCCCCCAACAATCTGGGTCCTCATTTTACCGATCTCAGAAGGATGGAAGGCTGAGTCAACCCTGAGCCAGTCAGGATCGAACTCCTGGCTTTGAGCAGAGTCAGCCTGCAATATTAACCACTGTGTCACCATGGCTCCTATTTATAGCAATAGCACTTATTGTCCTCAACAATCTGGGTCCTCATTTTACCGACCTCGGAAGGATGGAAGGCTGAGTGAACCTTGAGCCGGTCAGGATCGAACTCCTTGCTGTGGGCAGAGTTTGCCTGCAACATTGCATTCTAACCACTGCGCCACCACAGCTCCTTAGCAGGGTCTTTCCAAGTGTTTAGGCAAAATTCCAGAATTTCCCTTCTTTCCTTCCAAGTTGGAGTGGATACATCCTTTGGTCTTCTGCGTGCAAAAACTGGTGCTCAATCTTAAGTGACTACTTTTCCTTATAATGTAATATAATACTATTTAAGACAATGGATCATTTTATCAGTTGGCGTAAGAGGTGGGGGTGGAATGCATATTTATTCCTGCACAAAACAAATCCATGTCTAGAAATGGGGAAGGAAGTGTCTTATTTATTAGCTTGCTTGCACCATTTGCTCTGGATAACCTATAAAAGGCATTGACGGCTTAAATAAAATGCTAAAACCATTTCATAATTCCAAGGGCTCAAAATGTCCAGACCTCTTAAGCTTCTGGGAAAAAGTAGGTAAGGTCGTCTGCCTCAGCATCAAGGCAATTCATTCATAGTAGGAAGATGATAGATGATAGGCAGGCAGGCAGGCAGGCAGGCAGGCAGGCAGGCAGATGGAAATAGATAGATCCGAGGTCTTCAAACTTGGCCCTTTTATGACTTGTGGACTTCAACTCCCAGAATTCCTCAGCCAGCCATGCTGGCTGAGGAATTCTGGGAGTTGAAGTCCACAAGTCATAAAAGGGCCAAGTTTGAAGACCCCTGAGATAGATGATAGACAGACGGATGGATGGATGGATGGATGGATGGATGGATGGATAGATAGGTAGGTAGGTAGGTAGATATAGATAGATAGATAGATAGATAGATAGGTAGGTAGGTAGGTAGGTAGGTAGGTAGATGATAGATATAGATAGATAGATAGATAGATAGATAGATAGATAGATAGATAGATAGATAGATAGATAGATAGATAGATAGGTAGGTAGGTAGGTAGGTAGGTAGGTAGGTAGGTAGATGATAGATAGGTAGATAGGTAGGTAGGTAGGTAGATAGAGATAGATAGATAGATAGATATAAGATAGATAGATAGATAGAGATAGATAGATAGATAGATAGATAGATAGATAGATAGATAGGTAGGTAGGTAGGTAGGTAGGTAGGTAGGTAGGTAGGTAGGTAGGTAGACAGATAGATAATGGGTTACACACACACACAAACAATTATTTTTATAAATAACTCAAGGTGGTGAATATACACAATATTCCTTCCTCTTCCTATTTTTCCACAAAAGCAGTGTTGTGAGGCGAGTTTGGCTGAGAGTGAGCAATTGGCCCAAAGTCAACCAGCTGGCTTTTATGCCTAAGGCAGGACTAGAACTCACCATCTCCTGATGATTGGTCCAAAGTCAACCAACCAGCTTTCATGGCTGACGTGGGCCTAGAACTCACAATCAACTGATTGGACATAAAATTGAAGATGGACTGTTTAGAACAAGCTGGTCCTGTGGCTAAACAGGGTCTAAGCCAGGGGTAGGCAACCTTGGCTCTTTTATGACTCATGGACTTCAACTCCCAGAATTCCTGAGCCAGCCATGCTGAGGGGAAAGGGAGAGGTTTCCAAGCTGAGCCATGCTGGCTCAGGAATTCTGGGAGTTGAAGGCCACGAGTCATAAAGCGGCCTAGGCCTAGGACAAAGGTAGGCAACCTTGGCTCTTTTATGACTCGTGGCCTTCAACTCCCAGAATTCCTGAGCCAGCCATGCTGAGGGGAAAGGGAGAGGTTTCCAAGCTGAGCCATGCTGGCTCAGGAATTCTGGGAGTTGAAGTCCACGAGTCATAAAAGAGCCAAGATTGCCTACCCCTGGTCTAAGCTATGTAATGATTCCTTAGTATGACAGTTTAGTCCAAAGCAATCTGAAGATCTGAGAGCGATACCTAATATTAACTCAGACCAGTGGTCCACCTGAGTCACTGTAAACTGATGGCAACATGCTTCCTCACAATTTGTCATGTAGACAATCGGTTGTCAGCGAAGGTGTGTTAGCTTTGCCCCGAAAGAAACCATCATGTTCCCAGATCTGTCCCTGACGGTGTCATATCCAGAAAGAAATTCATTGGCAATAGGATGGAGCATGAATGAGGGGAAGCCAAATGGCGATGGGGGTCTTGCCACCAAGGTTTTGCCCGAAAAAAAAATTGCCAGCAAAGCTGCTGTGCGGCTCTAAACTTTCATTTCTAATTTTAGCTCAGATTGCTTCATACTTTTTGCATGGCCCATTTTAACCGGGAAGTGTGTTTCTGCTGGGGGGGGGAGGGGTTTAAACAGTCAGTTTCCTCTTATCCTTTGTAGCTAACCATTTCCCCCCCCTTGGAAACTGTGATATGCTTTCTGCAGAACAACTTTGCCCTAGCTTAAGTCCTAGAACGGAAGAAGCCCAGAGGGTTTGCTGCCTTGCGATTTCCAGAAACTCTTGACAGATTCGCTCCTTGCAATTGGACTTTAATCTGCCAGAGGCAGTCAGAATAATGAACCCACAAATAATCAGCCAGCCAGGGTGTCCTTTTTCCTTTTTGGAAAAAAAAAATGGCACTCCATTTGGAAGGGAGGAGAAACAGAGATGCCCATGGAAAGTGACAACTCAACATAGAGAGAACTGCCCGTATTTCCATCACATTCACGGATTGTTGTTGTTGTTAGTTGCGAAGTCGTGTCCGACCCATCGCGACCCCATGGACAACGTTCCTCCAGGCCTTCCTGTCCTCTACCATCTTCTGGAGTACATTTAAGCTCACGCCTACTGCTTCAGTGACTCCATCCAGCCACCTCATTCTCTGTCGTCCCCTTCTTCTATTACCCTCAATCTTTCCCAGCATTAGGCCCTTCTCCAGTGAGTCCTTCCTTCTCATTAGGTGGTCAAAGTACTTGAGTTCCAACTTCAGGATCTGGCCTTCTAAGGAGCAGTCAGGGTTGATCTCCTCTAGGACTGACCGATTTGATCGCCTTGCAGTGCAGGGGACTCGCAGGAGTCTTCTCCAGCACCATAGTTCAAAGGCCTCAATTCTTTTGCGCTCAGCCTTTCTTATGGTACATTCACGGATAGCTTCCATTTTCTTCATATCCCAAAAGCTCGTCGAGAACCTCCAGAAATGTATCTTGGTTGGTTTTTCAGGACTGTTGAATAATGAACACGGGAACTCATCTCACCATAACATCATAATGGCCCTCTTAGTCCTGTAAGTAAATAAATATATAAGTAAATGGTAAAAAAAGTAAGGTTCTACATTTAGGCAAGAAGAACCAAATGTACAGGTATAGTATAGGGGGTACCTTGCTCAATAGTAGTAACTGTGAGAGGGATCTCGGAGTCCTAGTGGACAATCACTTAAATATGAGCCAGCAGTGTGCTGCAGCTGCCAAAAAAGCCAATAGAGTGCTGGGCTGCATTAACAGAGGGATAGAATCAAGATCACGTGAAGTATTAATACCACTTTACAATGCCTTGGTAAGGCCACACTTGGAATACTGCATCCAGTTTTGGTCACCACGATGTAAAAAGATGTTGAGACTCTGGAAAGAGTGCAGAGAAAGGGCAAACAAAGATGATTAGCGGGACTGGAGGCTAAAGCATATCAGGAACATTTGCTGGAATTGGGTATGTCTAGTTTAATGAAAAGAAAGGACTAGGGGTGACATGATAGCAGTATTCCAATATCTCAGGGGTTGCCACAAAGAAGAGGGAGTCAAGCTATTCTCCAAGGCGCCTGAGGGCAGGACAAAGAAGTAAGGATGGAAACTAGTCAAGGAGAGAAAGCAACCTGGAACTGAGGAAAATTCCTGACAGTTAGAACAATTAACCAGTGGAACAACCTGCTCCAAAGCGTGAATGCTCCAACACTGGAAGTTTTTAAGAAGAGACTGGACAGCCATTTGTCCGAAATGGTATAGGGTTTCCTGCCTGAGCAGGGGGTTGGACTCGATGACCTCCAAGGTCCCTTCCAACTTTATTATTATTATTAAATTGAGAAATCTGTTCATCCTGATCCAAAAGTTTTTCTAAAGGCCTGCAGGATGGGGGCAAACCTTACGTTGAGGTGAGGACAGAACCTACAGCAGAGAGGACACACCACTATAAGGCTAATAAAGTCTTACCAAGCTTTTTTGTGTTTTTGCTTTGTGGTAAGTCTCTGTGTAGTTGATCACCCCAATCCCGAAGCCAGATGCTAGTTAATAACAGCACAAAATTTCTTGTGCCCAGCTTGCTTAAAGTTTACTCGGTAACTTAGTGAACTTGTAGATGAAAAATAAAAGAAACACGGAGGAGAAAAGCTTGGGGGGAAAAATATCGATAACGGCACTACACAATCTAAGACAGACTAAAAAAAACAAAACTGGAGGGAATTGGAGCATGAGTGAAAGCATTGCACTTTGCAGATTTCTTTTTTCCCTATTGTAAAACTGTTGTGAGGTTGTCCTGCCCAAACAAATGCAAAACAAATAATACTGAAGTCCAGTGGATTTGTCTTTGGCAAGCTCTTCCCAGATCGGGACACCGGAGACAACTTGGTCATCTTTCATCAACCCTTTCCCCTATTTTGCGTACAAGGCAGTCTTCGAGTTATGACTGTAATTGAGCCTGGAATTAGGGTCGTAAATTGTGGAGCATGTTAAACACAGGTCACATGTCCGTGCCTGATTATTACAACCTTGTTTGCAGCGGCTGTTAATCAAACACTGCAATCTTTAAAAAAAAAAAAAACTGTGGCCATTAAACACATTATTCCAATGGGTGGTGTTTTTTTTTTTTGCAAGAAACCGGAAGTAAATACCCCAAACTGTCGAAAACACTGAAAATCACAGTCACATAAGTGCAGGATGCTGCAAATCAGGGTTAATGTGAGCGAATTGTCAAGTGTCCGAAATGCGATTGTGTGATTGGGTGGCAGTGGTGCAGGCATTGGAATTTTGAAAGGTCATAAGTAAGTCTAGGGCGGTCTCCTGTAACTTTGAACAGTTGTTGTACTACTTGTATTGAGTAAAACCAAAAATAGCATGTCAGAAGAGGCATAGGCAGATTGAGAATAGCAAAACAGAAGAATTACAGAGTTGGAAGGGACCTTAGATGTCTTCTAATCCAAATCCCTGCTCAAGCAGGAGACCCTATACCATTTCAGACAAACACTTGTCCAATCTCTTCTTAAAAACCTCCAGGGATGGAGCACCCACAACTTCTGGAGGCAAGTCGTTCCACTGATTGATTGTTCTAACTGTCAGGAAGTTTCTCCTTAGTTCTAGGTTGCTTCTCTCCTTGATTAGTTTCCATCTGTTGCTTCTTGTTCTGCCTCCAGGTGCTTTGTAGAATAGCTTGACCCCCTCTTCTTTGGGGCAGCCCTTTAGAGATTGGAACACTGCTATCATGTCACCCCTCGTCCTTCTCTTCATTAAACTAGACATACCCAATTTCTGCAATTGTTCTTCATATGTTTTAGCCCCCAATCCCCTAATCATCTTTGTTGCTCTTCTCTGAACCAAGGTGTCAGGCTCAAATAAACCTGATTGTGTTTGCCGTCTACCAGTGTTTATGATGAGCTGTGGTGGCGCAGTGGTTAGAATGCAGTATTGCAGGCTAATTCTGCCCACAGCTAGGAGTTCGATTCTGACTGACTAAAGGTTGACTCAGTCTTCCACCTTCCAAGGTTGGTAAAATGAGGGCCCAGATTGTTGGGGGCAATATGCAAATAATGCTTACATTGTAAACCACAGAGAGTGCTGTAAAGTGCTGTGGGGTGTTATATAAGTCTAAGTACTATTGCTATTCTCAACCTCAACAACTTTTAGCTGTGTGGACTTCAACTCCCAGAATTCCTCAACCAACATTCTGATTAGGGAATGCTGGGATTTGAAGTCCACACAACTGAAAGTGGATGAGGTTGAGAAAAACTGTCCTATAACAATAAAAAAGATGACATAAGACTGTATTTTAGGACTTCTGAACCACACCTGAGCTACCTATTGATAATATTTAAGGCCGTATGTTTAGTTGGTTTTTATTAAGAGTTTCATGGACAAATGAAGGCAAATATACGTGTCCCAGGACAATGTTGCAGGATCCAGTCTGGGTCGGTCATCAGGACCAGAGGTTTATAGTCTTTTGAGCTTTTGGACTTGTGTTGGATCCCATCCTCAGGGAATTTCTCTTGACCAGAATGTCTCTACCAGAATGTGACATTCTGGCAGAGAGAGGTTCCTGAGAATGGGCTCCAGCACAAGTCCAAAAGCTCAGAAGACCTCTGGTCCTGCTGACCGATCCAGATTGTATCCTGTAGTTTCACGTACATGGAAAAGAATAATAACAGTTGACAATGGGGACCGATGTCAAGGAACAGCAATTACAAAGAATCTACCTGGCCAACATCTAACTTCCTGCTGAGTTTAGTGAGTTGCCTCCAGAAAGTCCAGGGTTATTACCTTAAAAAAAGATTACATTGACAAACAAGTCTGATCTGAGAAATGTTGTGAAAACCGAACAGTTCGATTCTCCGATCAGAAAACTGCGGTGTGCAGTCAGGGCTTTTGATTAATGTGTCCCTAAACTCTTTCCAATAAAAATCAGCAACTGCTCCGATATTAAACAGCTGTGATAGGACACAGTTTAGGCAACTGGCTGTTATTAAACACGATTTGTTTTCTCATCCCATTTAACGCAGCACAATCAATGGCAGACTAAAAATAATCTCTTTAAGGGCTGACAAGGCTTTGACAACAGCCCGTTTCTCAGTTCTCCTAACCATCTCTGCTATTCCCTCCAGAAGGGAAGAATTTTCATCTTTGACCCCAAAAGCTAACTGGAAAAGCCATCAGAGATACGCTGTTCTACTTAATTTGTTGTAAGCTGATAGGAAGAGTTGCCGGGAAATGTTACAGTGGACAGTTGGAGGTTGTGTAGATGCGTGTTTTGCTTCTTTGGGGGCTTAAATGAAGCTTCAGAAATCCACAAGACATGCTTAATGTTGCTGAGGATGGAAGGAAGCGGTATCTATTATTGATATGTTCCATTGACACAAGGGCTTCTGCTCTGCTTCCTGGCCTAATTTGTACTGAAAAATGAAAGGCCTGAACATCTTAATCCATAGCTGGGAGCTGAAATAATAGACTAATCTTCATTACTCTACACAGAGGTCTTGATATCATGGTTTCCAGATTATGCTTTTCCAGTGCTTTCTAGATGGTCTGTGGGCAGAGAGTTAACCATTAAAAAAGCAAAACTAAACATATAATCCAGTCTTGAGGCTCAATGTCTATGGAGATTCCCAATCATCTAGGACAGGGGTAGGCAACCTTGGCTCTTTTATGACTCGTGGACTTCAACTCCCAGAATTCCTGAGCCAGCATGGCTCAGCTTGGAAACCTCTCCCTTTCCCCTCAGCATGGCTGGCTCAGGGATTCTGGGAGTTGAAGTCCACGAGTCATAAAAGAGCCAAGGTTGCCTGCCTAGGCCTAGGCCGCTTTATGACTCGTGGACTTCAACTCCCAGAATTCCTGAGCCAGCATGGCCAGCTTGAAACCTCTCCCTTTCCCCTCAGTGTGCTGGCTCAGGAATTTGGGAGTTAGTCCACAGAGTCATAAAAGAGCAAGGTTTGCCATACCTCTGGCCTAGGCCTAGGCTGCTTTATGACTCGTGGACTTCAACTCCCAGAATTCCTGAGCCAGCATGGCTCAGCTTGGAAACCTCTCCCTTTCCCCTCAGCATGGCTGGCTCAGGAATTCTGGGAGTTGAAGTCCACGAGTCATAAAAGAGCCAAGGTTGCCTACCCCTGATCTACGACATGGTTGACCCAAAGGTGCTTTTCCAAAAGGCAACTGGACTTTCTTGCTTGTTTTTTTTTTTCCTTTGAAAATGTTTCACTTCTCATCCAAGAAGTTTCTTCAGTTCTAAAGCTGAAGAACTGAACTTAAGTTCTCCATAGCTAGAGCTAAAGAAGCTTCTTGGATGAGAAGCAAAATGTTTTCAAAGAAAAAAAAAAAACACCCAAGGAAGTCCAGTTGCCTTTTGGGAAAAGCACCTTTGGGACAATCTTGAGGCTAAATCTGCAGTTTAAAGGTGAGACCCACAAGTTTAGCAACTCAAACTAGGCTATTTTTCTGAAACTATGCTGGGCCAGCAAGTGTCAGTTGACTTTGGACCCAGGCTTTTTTCACAATGGTTAGTGTGGCCAAATACGAGTGTATAAACTAGGCATAAATCTCATCAACTCTCTCTTGCTCTAACAGAATAACAGAGTTGGAAGGGACCTTGGAGGTCATCTAGTCCAACCCCCTGCTCAGGCAGGAAACCCTATATCGTTTCAGACAAATGGTGGTCCAGTCTCTTCTCAATAACATCCAGTGTTGGAGTACCCACAACTTCTGGAGGCAGGTTGTTCCACCGATTAATTGTTCACACTCTCGGGGAAATTCCTCCTTAGTTCTAGGTTGCTTCTCTCCTTGGATTAGTTTCCATTCACTCCATTTAAAAAGCCCTCACCCATTTTTTTTTCCTTCACCATATGTAACCCATTTCCTTCTCTCCCCCCCCCCTCTTTCTATTATTTTAAAATCCAAATGATAAAGTCTGTTATTTGGGGGGTGGGGTGATGTTGATACAATATTGACTGGAGTTGATTAACGTTCTGATGATTTAGCTAACGTAAGCCTTTAAAAAATAAAGGGGGGAAAAAGGGTTTTTATATCTATATTAATTAACGATCAGCCCCAGAGATTTATTTATAGTAGCTTCTGTTCTTTCACCCCATCGGGGTTTTATAACTAGCTGGCCTCCTGGACTTGAAGACATTGCCGGGACGTGGCGTCTTTAGCAAGGCAGAGACCGAAAACGTTGCAGGCTGCCTTCTGAATTTCCAAACCGGGAACCCCCTTCCCTATCTCCTCCCTTCCCCTTGCTCACACGTGTGACATTCTTGTTCTGCTTGTCAAAATGATTTTTTTTTTAAAAAAAATTAAAAAAAGCCACACAAACAACACAAAACCCCTCCAACTCCTTAGGCTGTTGAGTCTATGTAGCCTCATCCAGCGAGGCACTCAGTGAAATGACAGTTTCAAAATCCTCACCTTCCTTGCATCAGCTTCTTCTTCTTCTTCTTCTTCTTCTTCGTGTCTTCCTTCTTTTGGCTCTCCCCGGTCCTCTTTCCTCCTCCTCCTCCTCCTCCTCCCCCTATTCCACCCCTCCCCACTCTTCCGCTTCCAACCTCTCCTATTCCGGGCTTCCTCTTTCTTTCTGCCTTCCTTCCTTCTTTTTTTCCTCCCGATTTTCAAAATGCTGGAATGCAAAGCGAGCGAAGGTCTTTTAACTTGCCGCCGCCGCCGCCGCCGCCAAGATCTCTCCTAATTTACCCCGGCTGGCTACCATGCCCGGTGCAGGCAGGCAAGGAGAGGAGACATGTAGCTTCTTCTTCCATGTAGCGCCTTGCAGGAGGGTCCTTTTGACAAGGGAGCGAAGCATGCCGATGCCTTTGAAACTGACGAGGGAGAACGGATGCTTTTGATCGGGCACATGCTGGGGATCGATTGTGTGCGTGTGTGCATGGTTTGTGCAGAGGAGAGAAGCTGCGCCTTGGCCCCTATGCTCCTCGTTCACTGCAATGTTTTTTGCATGTTACTGTGCGCTCCGGACTAACGTGAAGGTAAGAGCAGAGCCGACAGTCGTTTGGTAGGATGGTTCTGTTCCTTCCCTTCTCCTGCCTTCCTCCTCTCCTCTCCTCTCCCTTCTCCTTCCTTCCTTCCTTCTTCTTCTTCTTCTCTCTCTCTCTCTCTCTCCCTCTCTCTTTTTAAACCCAGCCTGCTGTAGAAAATGTCTACCTTGCTACTTGGGAAAAATGCTGCTTCGAACGTTTTATTACAGGTGGTTGCCCAGGACCTGTGCTATCCCTGGTGCTCGCCTGAAATGGCAAAGGCTGCTGCCTTTCATATGCCACCCATAAGGACCTTTGGGGGGCGGGGGTGTGCAACTCTGAATGGGGTGGGTGGGTGAGTGGGAGGGCGGGCTGGGGGGCTGGGTCTCTGCCATAGGCCTTTCCTCTCTTCCTTGGGGTGAGGGGTGTTTTGGAAAGGTCTCAAGTAGGCCAGAGAGGTGATTCCCGGAGTGATGATCCTGAGTTCATTTGCTGCCTTCCAGATCTGGAGGCAGAAATTGAGCTTCTGTACAGTTTGGCCTCTTTGCATCATTGGATTGGGGGGGGGGGTATTTGGAGGGGAAGGGGGGAGTTGATGGGGACAAACGATGGGAGGTTGTTTTGCTGCTAATGAGCTGTCTCGAAAGCAGCAGACCTGTCTGCCGGAGCCAGACTTCAGTGGAGGATCTGTTCCTAACTTGTCACAGATATGCACAGAAACCCAGATGCTGCTTGAAGACTTTAGGGCAGGGGGTAGTTTGCAAAAAAAAAACAAAAAACAAAAATAACAATAACGACAATAATAATAATAATACTGGCACGGAAAAATTCTTTAGGTTACATCTAACCTATTTTCTCCCCTTAAGGAGCTTTTGACATCTCTGGGCTATTTTTGCTTAAGGAATCTCGCCTCTCTCTTCCAAACTTCCACGCATAAAAGTTCCTGGATTGAATCCTTACCTCAGTAGCTGAGAATCAGCCAAGTGGAAAAGATCCAGGGGGCATTGTGATCCAGCGGAAGCTGAGCAGCCCACAAACGCCCCCAGAATGGGATGGCAAAATTTAAAAGATTTGCATTTGTCTGTCACTCTAAGGAAGGAACATCAGTGTTCTCTCTGTGACTTGGATGGGGGGGGGGGAGGAAAGCCACTGTATTTCTTTGTGTGTCTGTACATCCATCTATATGGCATATACATAGGTGCCTGTACATGTCTGTACATATATATGTGTAGCAAGTGTGTATATACATTAATAGGTAGCAGGACTCAACGGTGAGGGATGGGAAATTAGAAAAAGCTACATAACTTTTTTTTTTTTTTTTGCAGCCTAAATTTGTTGGTTCTGATATTTGTGAGGAACTTCCAAAGATCTACCTATACATTAGATCCAGAGACAAAGTTAAGACAGATGGATTGATAAACCTAAGGAAGGTCATAAGGGGATGTTTCATTAGCAACTGTTTTAATGAAGGATGTCCCGGTGAATATTCAAAAGGTGTTAAGTGGGAATAGTTTTATGTAACGTTGTATAGTTGGGTTAAATTCTCGGCACATCTGAAAACTTAAGAGGTGAATTAAGGAGAGCTAGGGGTCCCCCTGTACTTTACGTGATGACAGGCAGTCAGTGTTGTAGGTTGACTTGCCAAGGAATTTCTAATAAAGTTGTGAAGCAGCCACAGGGAACTTGCATATTACCTGCACAATATATATGTAACTTCCAAGCCAGATATATGAGAGGCCTTTCGTATGCATAAAGTCACTTCCATTGATGTTTCGTACATTATGAATACCTAGGAGAATTTTATACGCTGTCTCAGTCCTCAACAAGAGCACAATGACTCACAGCATCGTAATTTTTGGTTATTCTACCTCATCGTTCGTGTACAGCCTTATTTTGACCCATCTAAATTGTTTGCCCATTTTTCTATGCTTTGGAAACATCACTATTAATATGTACAATCGGTATCCAGCTAAATGTGGTTACATAATATATATATGACTAAGGCTTCCGTAACTTAAAGAGTTGGAAAGGAGGTTTCTTATACATTTATGCAAATACCAGAAACTTGGTTAATAGTAACTGGTGAGAATGTCAAAGTATTGCCAGAAAAATTAAGTATCTTTTAAATTTTATACCCTTAATGATGAATATGGATGGTGAATATACACAATAAATCTCTCCTACCCCTTATAAAAATAGATATAGGTCATCGTGGTTGATTCAGAGTTGCCCAGAGTTTGATATAAGTTGGGGGGCTATATAAATGTTTTAAATAAATGAACATTCCCCAGATTTATGACTATATTGTTACAGAGCGAAGTCATTAAATAATGACTTCGCTCTGTATGTCAAAAATACACATAGGCTGTATCAAAAGTCGTGCCCCACGGGACAATCACAATATGCTTTATTCATATTTTTTTCCAGAATAAATGTCCCTGTATTTAGAAAGGTTCAAAGATCACGCATCAAATAAATAAGGAGAAGTGTTTAGAAGAAAACGGCAACCCATCTGAACTTTTAATTTAATTTAATCCTCTGGTGATAGTGCCTGACTTGTGCTACGTGCTGTATATTGAGTGAGGTTTGGGAAGAATATCTGCAAAATGTTTCTGGTATCTTTTTTTTATTTCTTGAAAGAAATAATTTCTAGAAGGTGAAGTGAAATGGGGGAAAAATTAAAAGCACATGGAAGAAAGTTCATGTTAATGCAGATTATACTGTGGTTAATTTTTTTTTTGTGTTCATAGCTTAACTATGCTCACTTTATAGTAAACTTTTATTAATCCAAGTTTTAAAATGACATGATAGCAGTATTCCAGTATTTGAGGGGCTGCCACAAAGAAGAGGGGGTCAAACTATTCTCCAAAGCACCAGAGGGCAGGACAAGAAACAATGGTTGGAAACTGACCAAAGAGAGAAGCAACCTGGAATTAAGGAGAAAATTCCTAACAGTGAGGACAGTTAACCAGTGGAACAGCTTGCCTTCAGAAATTGTGGGCGCTCCATCACTGGAGGTTTTTAAGAGGAGACTGGACAGTCACTTGTCTGAAATAGTATAGATTCTCCTGCTCGAGCAGGGGACTGGACTCACTAGAAGACCTCCAAGGTCCCTTCTATTCTATTCTATTCTATTCTATTCTATTCTATTCTATTCTATTCTATTCTATTCTATTCTATTCTATTCTATTCTATTCTATTCTATTCTAGATCTGTTCTCATTCAAATCCTGCATAATAAGCATTTTTCCTCTAAAGCACACTCAGAAAATATAACAAGGTTTCCCAACCTTGGCAACTTTAACATGTGTGGACTTCAATTCCCAGAATTCCCCAGCCAGCATGGCTGGCTGAGGAATTCTGGGAATTGAAGTCCATGCATCTTAGAGTTGCCAAGTTTGGGAAACCCATGTATATACTAATGAATATCGCGATTTTGTTCTTCCTTTGCCAATCTGCTAGGGTTTAATATATCGTACCACGTCTGCTCAGCAATGGTGATATTTTTGGAATATTTCCCAGTGATGCTTAGTAATAACTGAAGCAGCATCAAAAAGTCTTGGTGGCTCCTTCCAGGACATGGTGTAATTTCCTGGATATTAGGAAAAAGGAGGGTGCATGCATATCTTACTATAATTCCTTACTCCATTATACGCAGGAGAGTACAGATTGTCTTAGGACCACCGAGCCCCAAAATTTCTGTTGTTAAGCGAAACATTTGTTAAGTGAGTTTTGCCCCGTTTCACAACTCTTTCTTGCCACAATTGTTAAGTGAATCACTGCGCTTGATAAGTTTGTGACCTGGTTGTTAAGTGAATCTGGCTTCCCCATTGATTTTACTCGTCAAAAGGTCGCAAAAAGGGGGATCACACGACCCCGGGACACAGCAACGGTCGTAAGTATGAACCAGTTGCCAAGCCTCTGAAATTTGATCACATGATCCTGGGGATGCTACAAAGGTCGTAACTGTGAAAAAGGGTCATAAGTCACTTTTTCCCGGTGCCGTTGTCACTTTGAACGGTCACTAAATGAACTGTTGTAAATCGAGGACTACCTATAGAAGTTTCCAATAGAGGAACTTCAATTTTTGTTGCAAAATGGCATGTCACGTGGCATGTTAAATTTTCCTTAGGGTATGTCTTGGGAATCACTGACTTTAAGAATGGGCTAAAATATCTGTTCAAATGTTGGCTTTTTTTCTCTTTAAGAAACGGTGTTTGGGTTTGTCTTAATTTATGATATTGCACGAATCCTACGTCTGAAAGTTTTAATAGCAAAAAAAAAAGATGAATTGTAGTCTTGGAGAGACATGGGTTGTTCTACACTTTTCACGTTTTAACGTTGCCTTCCCAGCTCCATTTATCGGGAGCAAGAAAGTCTGATTTCAAAACGCCTCTTATTACTTTTCAATTGCCTGAATATAAAAAGTTGGTTGGTCAAGCAAATAACATTTGGGGTTTTTATTGACATAAAATGTTGGGATGATGTTTTAATGGCAATCCATTGTCGCCAGAGCATTTTTAATCGCTTCGACGAAACGATTGTGGCTGTGTTGATTGGGGAAATGTTATGGTTAACGTCCCTGGGTGATGCTTTAAATTTTCATAGATTTCATCAAAGCTATAAACCCTATAATGTTTAAGCACTAAGCCATATGCCGAATGAATGAAATGTGTGTAAATTCTTATGGCACCTGAAATCATATTCTCACCAGGAAATATAGCACAGATCTGAGATATCCTGATAATTTTAATGCTGAGTCGCAGGGTCCTGAACTTACAACCATTTGTTGAATGATGGTTCGAAGTTACAACTGAAAAAAGTGAGTTGTGACTGTTTTTTTATACTTACCACCGTAACAGCATCTCCATGGTCGCGTAACCAAAATTCGGATGCTTGGCAGCTGGTTCGTGTTTATGACAAGGGGGGGGGCTGCAATATCCCGGGGTCATGTGACCCCCTTTTGCGACCTTCTGACAAGCAAAGTCAAGGGGGAAGCCAGAGTCACTTAACAAACCATGTTACTTAACAACCGCAGTGATTCACTTAATAACGGTGGCAAGAAAAGTCATAAATGGGGCAAAACTCACTTAATGTCGTGGATCTGCCCCCACCCCCACCTCTCTCTCCAGATGTGAGTTCAGAGGAGGAGGAAGAGCATTTTGAGTCTGCAGAGGAAAGTGTGGAGTTGAGTATTGGGGCTCGGAGAGGGCTGGCCTGATGGAGCAGCCTCAGCTGGGTTGATTGGACGAGCAACAGGCGGAGGCTGAGGGAGGGGAGCCAAGCTGCAGCAAGTTGTTCAGGAGGCTCCAGGCGAGGACCCGGAGTAGCTGGGGCCTGTTAGCAATGAGGAGGAGGAGGTGGAGTCCACATCTCCTCCTGATTCAAGGACACATAGAGCAGAGAGGAGACAGGCACAACGTCGGTCAGCTAAACTGTTCGTGAGGAGGCAACCTCGCCTCTCATGAAGGCCTGCACCGGTGTCGCCTACTTAATCCTGCCCTGAGGACTTGAGCATTGATGGAGTGATGTGCCCAGATCTGTGCCTTGTGTGCTCATGTTGTGTATCCTGACCTGTTTGACTTGTGGACTGCTTTCCTGGACTTTGTGTGTGCCTGTTGGACTCGGTTAGCCAGTGACTCTTGCCGTGCTGAGCTCGGAATCGAGACCTGTGCAATGGGGGTGTTTTCTGAGGACCTGTTTGGGGAGGGGTTGAATAAACACTTGTAGAGCTGAGGGTGAAGGTTCACTCGCCAGGTTGGTGGGTTGGTTCCCCACAAGCTTGGAGGATGAACCTTCACCCACCCCCTACACCCGAGCTACAGATATTCACCACTGTTGCAAACCTGTAGAACGCTTGTGTTTGTGGGGTGGTGGTGAGTGGGGCAGCACACTTAACAACTGTCTTGTGTTGCCAAGGATATTTTGGGCTCAATTGTAGTTGTAAGTTGAGGGTAACCTGTAAAAGAAAATCATGGATTAATGGTCAGTAAACCGTAATGCCCTGTTCTGCCTTTGTCTCCTATTTAAAATGAGTGGCGTTTCACTCTGGTAAGGTATGTCTAGGTCTGACTGTCTGTCTGTCTGTCTGTCTGTCTGTCTGTCTGTCTGTCTGTCTGTCTGTCTTATCTGTCTATCTATCTGTCTGTCTGTCTGTCTGTCTATCTATCTATCTATCTATCTATCTATCTATCTATCTATCTATCTATCTATCTATCTATCTATCTATCTATCTATCTATCTATCTATCTATCTAATCTATCTATCTATCTATCTATCTATCTATCTATCTATCTATCTATCTATCTATCTATCTATCTTCTATCTATCTATTCTATCTATCTATCTATCTATCTGATCTAACTATCTATTATCTATCTATCTATCTATCTATCATTGCCCTGGGCATATTAAAGTATGTCTAATTTAATGGAAAGAAGCGAGGGGTGTTCCAATATCTCAGGGGTTGCCAAAGAAGAGGGAGGAGTCAAGCTATTCTCCAAAAAAGCTGAAGGCAGGACAAGAAGCAACAGATGGAAACTAACCAAAGAGAGAAGCAACCTAGAACTAAGGAGAAATTTCCTGACTGTTAGAACAATTAATCAGTGGAACAACTTGCCTCCAGAAGTTGTGGGTGCTCCAACACCGGATGTTTTTAAGAAGAGATTAGACCACCATTTGTCTGAAATGGTATAGGGTTTCCTGCCTGAGCAGGGGGGTGGACTAGAACAGGGCTTTTCAACCTTTTCACCGATTGTACCACTTTTAGATATGGCAATATTCGAGTACCACCTAGCAAGGGTCAAAAACTTGGTGACAAAAAAAAAACTGTTCAAAGTTGCAATTGCACTGAAATGACTTATGACCATTTTTCACACTTATGACCATTGCAGCAACAGGGTCATGTGATTTATATTTGGATGCTTGGCAACTGATTCATATTTATGATGGTCACAGTGTCCCAGGGTCATGTGATCCCCTTCTGCAACCTTTTGACAAGCAAAGTCAAAGGCAGAGCTGCTGGTGGCCAAGTGCTAAGGCGGGATTTCCTTCCCTTCCCTGCCTCCCTTTTTCTCATTCCCATCTCCTTCTGAAGGAAGAATTTGGACCCCCCCATATTTTCCCTCTTCCATATATTGATCAAACAAGGAAAGGCCTCCAGAGACAGAAAAGACAAGCTGCTGAGTGAACTAGCTTAAAAAGGCATTTCCCCTTTAAGAATTAGCTACTGGCCAGAAAGGAAAGTAAGGAGCCCAGCCGGCACTTAAGGAAGAAAAAAAATGTAAGTACTGGCTGCCGGCTAAGGCAGCCTCCCCAAATGGCTCCATTCATAAGTAAAATCTGCAGCTCCAGAGGACTCTCTCACTGTAAGTCTTTGCCTGTGCTGGCTCTTTCCCTTCCCCACTACACTTGGCTAGGCAGGGCTGCGTACCACCTGCCACTCATTAATGTACCAGAAGTGGTACGCGTACCACAGGTTGAAAAGCCCTGGACTAGAAGACCTCCAAGGTCCCTTCCAACTCTGTTATTCTGTTCTGTTAAAAGGTAGCGATGGAAACTCTTCAATTTGTCCTAAAAGTTTTGTCTTGGGAAAATATGGTGGCAGATAACCTTTCCTTTTAAGTAAAATTGACCAGCCATTTCCCTGTAATGTATGATGATTGAAGTGCCTAAGGTAAACATTGGTTACTACTGCCATTTTCAGTAACTCCTGTTTTATTCTTCTGCTGTGGGAAAACGTTTATTAAATAGAATTTTTTTTGTAAAAAAAATAATAATCTGTCATTACTTCTCCCAAAATATAATATACCCAGGACTGGCACTGTTATTAATTAAGCTGGCACAGAGTGATTCTGACAACTTGGTTCTCTTTCTTTTGGCTTTCTTTTTTTCTTTTGGTGTTGAAGTTGACATTCAATGGTTATGAATAAACAATGTGGCATTAGATTGCAATTTTGAGCCTTTAAAAGCAAATAAACATTTCCAGCACAAGGAACAGATGTATACCTTAGGTGCTTTGGCATCTGCTGGTTCTCGTGGGATACGTCTTATAATGGTGTTCTTGAGAAAAAGACCAACTTAATATTCAATGGATGAGCTTGTTTTACATCGGCATGTAATTTCTTGGGTGTCTCTCTGTGTGTGTGTGTGTCAGATTTTGTTTTTCCAAGAGAGGTTAATGAAACACTTGTGTATGCAAGTTCTTGAGTTATGCTTATCCAGAGGCATACCTAATGCAGCGTTGTAGGTCATTATTTAATAGGCTACTCAATTTCCAACAAAAGGGATGTTCCGTTGGTAATGAATTGGCAGTCATTAAGGACAAAAACAAGCATATCTTGGACAGCCCAGTACAGGTAGTCCTCGTCTTACAACGATTTGTTTAATGACCGTTCACAGTTACAGCAGCACTGAAAAAAGTGACTTAGGACCATTTTTCACACTTATGACCTTTGCAGCGTCTCCCATGGTCACGTGGTCAAACTTCAGATGCTCGGCAACTGACTCATATTTACGACGGTTGCAGTGTCCCTGGGGGGGTGGGTGTCACGTGATCCCCTTTGGCGACCATCTGACAAGCAAAGTCAATGGGGAAGCCAGATTCGCTTAACAACCAACTTAGCAACTGCAGTGATTAACAGCTGTGACAAGAAAGGTCATAGCAAAACAAGTGTCTCGCTTAGCAACAGAAATTTTGGGCTCAGTTGTGGTCATAAGTCGAGGAACTGCCTGTATCGGTTTCATTCCATCCAGTCCGGAGAGCCAATGATCTCTACCTAATTCAGAGATCTAAAACCTGCACTACGGGAGCTTTGGATTAATTTCTCAATGGTTCGATGAATAATGAACTGTTCAAACATTCCATTTATCTCAATTGAGCGTTTAAAAATGTAATTGGAGTGCTAGGCAATTTTCTTCAAATACATCACAGAGTCAAGCAGAAAATAAAAAATAAAAAGAATAGCCACACGTAAAATGTGTTTTGGCTTGATGTTTTAGGCCTCCTTATTTGCAGGAGAAGCCTCCTGGGCTTTGTACTATCATTATAAACTTTCTTCTTGAAGAACCTGGAAGAGGGTGTTGAAGGAAAAATCTTCACCAGGGTCCAGTCCAAGCTGGGAATAAACAACATGGCGACTGCTTTAGAAAGAAGGTTGCAGTTTATTGAAGAGCAGAGCCAGACAGAAAGATGGCTCTGGAAAAAAAAAAAAACTGACCACATGTAGTAGGGAGTGGTGGGTTTTTATACCTTCTTGGGCTTTTGTTTGGAGTTGTTCCTGTGGCATGAACTTTGACCTGAGTCTGAGTGTGCTTTTCTGGTATTCTGATGGTGGTGGGTTAAATCCTATTATGTCCCAAAGATCATATCCTGCTTCCCTGGGGCTGTGGCTGATTTTGTTGGATTTTTTTGGTGTGAGGGGATTGTTGATTCTAGGGATCTTTGTCTTTCTAATCCCAGCTTCGTCGCTCCAATCTTTCTGACAAGATTATCCCATCTGCATTTCTGCAGACCTGGTTTCTGTTTGGGTCAGAGAGACTTGGGGTGTGTGTGTTGGTTTCTGCCTTTAAGATCCTTTGGGGAAATATATTCTGCCTTTTTCATATTTCCCAAAATACTTCTTTCTCTGGGTTCTTCCCACAAGGGGATGCTCTAAAGCAGAGTCCCCAAACCTTTCTGGGTTGGCCTCCCAGAACAGGGAGGAGGAGGAGGGAAAGAGCGGATGATTTTGTGGGCAGGGCAGGCGCATGTCCATTTGCATGCACACGCACGAGCGTCTGCAATGTTTGCGGCGCAGCTCGCGAGAGTGGGGTCACCAGCACCCACAATAAGGCTCCCGCGAGGGGGACTGCAAGCGCCCGTAATGAGGCTCATGCGAGTGGGTCCGTGACCAGTGGTGGGATTCAGCCAGTTCGCACCAGTTCGGCAGAACCGGTAGCTAATTTTTTGTTGCCCAGGCCCAGAATGGACTTCCGGAAGCGGCATCCACACAGAGAACCGGTTGGTCACATATTTGAATCCTACCACTGGCCATGACTATCCTCGACACTGGCGCTAATGGGGCCACGAGTGCCCACAACGAGGCTTGCATGAGTGAGGCCGTGCACGTCAGCAGGGCCGTGAACATGCGTGGCAACTAGGCTATGTCCCGGTACTGAGCCGCGACCCACAGGTTGGGGACCCCTGCTCTAAACGTTTTGTGTATTTTACCTGTTCTCATAACATCACTTCAAAGGTTTTGGAGATAGGATAGAGCAGTGGCTCTCAACCTTTTTGTCACAAATAAGATTTGTTTATATACAGGTAGTCCTTGACTTACAGCAGTTCATTTAGTGACTATTCAAAGTTACAACGGCACTGAAAAAAGTGTCTTATACCGTTTTTCACACCTAGGACTTTTGCAGCATCTCCATGGTCACGTGATCAGAATTCAGATGCCTGGCTACTGGTTCATACCTATGACCGTTGTTGTGTCCCGAGGTCATGTGATCCCCTTTTGCGACCCTTTTGACAAACAAAGTCAATGGGGAAGCCAGATTCACTTAACAACCGGATTGCTAACTTATCTATCGTAGTGATTCACTTAACCACTGTGGCAAGAAAGGTCATAAAATCGGGTGCGACTCACTTAGGAAACACCTGGCTTAACAGCAGAAATTCTAGTCCCAATTTTGGACTACCTGTGCTGATGGACTTCAGAGGCCAAGAATCCAGTTTTTGGCTTAATGTCATGGGTTCCGACAGATGAAACTCTTCAAAGAACTTCGAGGCGTTGTTTACCTTAAAGAATCTTTATTTTGAGTAGCATAACGTCGGCACTAACACAGCCGAAGCCAAAAACTGGATCCCCCTCCCCTGAGCACATAGTATCAAAGCACAATTCCCTCCTCCAATTAACAGTCATAAATCACATTCTCCAATTAGTTTGAAATGCAGTCTTTCCCTCCAGTTCTCCAGCCCGCCAATTCTTATCATCTCTTATTTCAATAACCTTGGTTCTCACATCGAATCCAGGATTATTATGTCTATCTAGACTCTCATGCACATTCCTCCCCCCCCCAGCATCATCTAACTCTAAAAGTAAAACATAAGAAGAAAATGGTTGCATCTCCAACTGTTGTCAAAGCAAAAATATCCAATGTTAGCAGCGTTGACATATAGCTTACTGTCTCCTCTCTGCCCAAATGGGAAAGAGTCTGATATGAAGCTTTGCTAGACTTCTGGTAAAAGGCTTATGAACTACAGGTAGTCCTTGACTTAACAACCAGAAATGAGCCCCAAATTTCTGTTGTTAAGTGAGACATTTGTTAAGTGAATTTTGCCCCATCTTACGACCTTTCTTGTTCAGTGAATCACTGCAGTTGATAAGTTAGTAACCTGGTTGTTAAGTGAATCCGACTTCTCCATTGACTTTGCATGTCAGAAGGTCACAAAAGAGGATCAAATGACCCCGGGACATGGCAACCGTCATAAATATGAACCAGGTGCCAAGCATCTGACCATGGGGACGCTGCAAAGGTCATAAGTGTGAAAAACAGTCATAGGTCAATTTTTTTAGTACCGTTGTAACTTTGAACGGACGCTAAACAAACTGTTGTAAATCAAGGACTACCTCTACAATATTTTTGGGAGAATAAAGGAATTCTGTTTTCCCCAAATGGTGACATTAACCCATTTAGTGTGATTTCGGGGGTTTTTTTCTCCGGAAAGAGAATTTAGACTACTGTAGGTTAATGGTTTATTAACCTAGATCAGGCGTGTTGTGGGAACAGAGCCACAAAATGCTAAAGCAGCATGGTAAATAATACTAAAAAACCCTAATTATATTCCAGGGAAAGCTTGTTTCTCTTTGCCTTTTCTGTAATACTGGCAGCTAGTAAAACAATAAAAAGACAGCAGTGTACAGTAGATATTCCCCCCTGGCAAATATTGATTATGAATTTCCCACATGGCAATGAATAAGCAACCTGAATCCTGCAATGCAATTGTTTATTTAGAATCGAAATAGATTATAAGAAAAACAAATAACTGCATTTCCATCACTGCCGCCTCAAATTCAGAAGAAATCTCCTTCAACCTGGGGCCTTTTAAATATATTAAACTCCAACTCTTCTCATCCTTCAGACACTGTGGGATTTGGAGCAAGTCTTCCTACACAACAGATTTTAGATCAAGGGGTGTCCATCCTCAGCAAATTTTAAGATTCGTGGACTTCAACTTCCAGAATTCGTCAGCCAGCCCTGGCTGGCTGGGGAATTCTGGGAGGTGAAGTCCACAAGTCTTAAAGTTATAATAATAATAATAAAGTTGGAAGGGACCTTGGCGGTCATCTAGTCCAATCCCCTGCTCAGGCAGGAAACCCTATACCATTTCAGACAAATGGCTGTCCAGTCTCTTCTTAAAAACTTCCAGTGTTGGAACATTCACCGCTTCTGGAGGCAGGTTGTTCCACTGGTTAATTGTTCTCACTGTCAGGAAGTTTCTCCTTAGTTCTAGGTTGCTTCTCTCCTTGATTAGTTTCCATCCGTTGCTTTTGTCTGCCTTCAGGCGCCTTGGAAAATAGCTTGAATCCCTCTTACTGGGGGCAGCCCTGAGATATTGGAAGACTGCATCATGCCCCTCGGACTTCTCTTCATTAAACTAGACATACCCAATTCCAGCAACCGTTCCTTATATGTTTTAGCCTCCAGTCCCCTAATCATCTTTGTTGCTCTTCTCTGCACTCTTTCTAGAGTCTCAACATCTTTTTTACATCGTGGTGACCAAAACGGGATGCAGTATTCCAAGTGTGGCCTGACCAAGGCATTGTAAAGTGGTATTAATACTTCATGTGATCTTGATTCTATCCCTCTGTTAATGCAGCCTAGCACTGTGTTGGCTTTTTTGGCAGCTGCAGCACACTGCTGGCTCATATTTAAGTGATTGTCCACTAGGACTCCGAGATCCCTCTCACAGTTACTACTATTGAGCAAAGTACCCCCTATACTATACCTGTACATTTGGTTTTTCTTGCCTAAATGTAGAACCTTGCTTTTTTCACCATTGAATTTCATTTTGTTAGATAGTGCCCAGTTGTCAAGGTTGAACTTCTCTGCTTTTAACTGAAGCCTAAAATTATCATTTTTTGCATATACAATAACCTTGCTGTAGGGCCACTATCTCTGTCCCTACAAAATAATTGCAGAGTAAATTAAAAATCACCATTGCCCAGAATCATAAAGCCGTAGTTTCCTTTAAACACCAGCTTGTCCAGAAAAGATCCTCTTTCTGTTTTGTTATACCTCTTGCACATTATCACAAAATTGTGAAGTGAATTGGGAGGATATGATCAGTTTAAACTGACTGTCAAGAGTGCCTCTTGAGTCTAGCTGTCTTCCAGCCTAAGATTTATCCCTGATGCAGCACTCAAAACACAGTTGTTGCTTCCTAGATTTCAAAATAGAGCCGTCTCAGTATCTTGGATACCCCTGTGCCATTGACAAATTTATTCCCAGCTTAGATTTCAGGACATAATAAATGGGGTAACCCCAGATTTGAGCTTTTGATAGAGCTAATAGCTTAGTATAGATCAGAAGTCCCCAACCTTTTGGGCACCAGGAACCGGTTCCGTAGAGAGAGGTTTTTCCACGGACTGGAGGGTGCGTGGTTTTATGTGCTGCCTGCATCTCGCGGATGGGGCTTTGCTTGTTTGTGTGGACCGGTTGCTGGCATGCCGTGGCCCGGTACTGGTCCACGGACTGGGTGTTGGGGACCCCTGGTATAGATCATCCTCAACTTATGACAACAATTGAGCCCAAAATGTCTGTTGCTACGTGAGACCGTTGTTAAGTGAGTTTCGCCCCATTTTTACGATCTTGCTTGCCAGGGTTATAAAGTGAATCACTGCAGTTGTTAAGTTAGTAACACGGTTGTTAAGTGAATCTGGCTTCCCCCATTGACTTTGCTTCTCAGAAGGTCACAGAAGGGGATCACGTGAGCCCGGGGATCCTGCAAGCGTCATACCTACGAGTCAGTTGCCAGGTGACTGAATTTTGATCACGTGACCATGGGGATGCTGCAGTGATTGTAAGTGTGAAAAGGGATCATCAGCTGCTTAACCCACCCTGTTTTTTGCTTAACAACTGCAGGGATTCACTTAACAGCTGTGGCAAGAAAGGTCAACACTGGATGTTTTAAAGAAGAGACTGGACAACCATTTGTCTGAAATAGGATTTCCTGCCTGAGCAGGGAGTTGGACTAGAAGACCTCAAAGGTCCCTTCCAACTCTATATTGTTATTGTTATTATTGTTATTGTCGTAAAATGGGGCAAAACTCAGTTAACAACTGTCTCGCTTAGCAACAGAAAATTTGGGGCTAACTGTGGTCGTAAGTCGAGAACTACCTATACCCATTTCGTTCTTTGGCCGAAGATGTAAATGAGAGAAATTTGGGAATCCCTTCCTTTTTTAAATCTCTGATGAAGGGTCCTGTTAGGTTTTGGTGCTAAGTAAAGATGGCTTGCTCACCTAAGGTGTTGGTGAAAAATACGCCACTGTGCAAACCTGAGGACATTAAATGTTCGACTTATTCTTTTAGTGGCCTGTGAGGAAACTGTAGGTGGGATCAGAATAGAGAAAGGCATGGGACCAGGCCAAAAAATCAAATTTGATTTCATTTCACTCTTGTAAAAGATATTAAGCTCATTATCTGGAGGTAATGATTCATGCCTTTATATTTAAGCTATTTTTTTTCTTCTTTGGCATGAAAAATTATAAACTTACAGCAGCTCTAGTAGGCTCTGGAGGATCTTTCTGGAACCATCCGTGGCTTCAAGTTGAGAATCTCTGCCTATGATATTATTGCCTTTGTCTTCGCTGTGTTGTTTTATTGTTTTAATTTTTGTAATGTTTTTATTGGTTTGTAGGGCCGTGTCCCATTTTGTAATTACCATTCGTGAAAAGCAAGCTCCAATATGTTGTAAAAATAAATAAATGGGCTCATTGTTTTTCCAAGATTACTCAGTGGTTTGCTGTCCTGCCCACAATCACTATAAAGATGTTGTTTTCATTCTGAAACCACAGAAAGGGTGAGGTTAAACAGGAAATAAAGAATTTATACTAAATGCCTACCTTCCTATATTGTAGGCATTTTACAAGCAGTAAATTGATCTCTTGGGTGATCCAGTTCAAAGGAAAAGCAGTTGAGATAGATCCAATGAAAGAAATCACATATTTTTCAGCGTGAAGGACTCATCTTCATACAGCTACTCCTTGACTTATGTTTAATGACCAAAGTTACTAAAAAAATGCACTGGAAAAGTGACTTAGGACCTTTTTTCACACTTACAGCCATTGTAGTATCTCTGTGGTCACGTGATCGAAATTCAGACACTCATATTTATGACGGTGGCAGTGTATCAGGGTCATGTGATCACCTTTTGCCACCAACTAACACGCAAAGTCAATGAGGAAGCCAGCTTCACTTAACATCTGCCTGATTCACTTAACAACTGCAGTGATTCACTTAACAACAGCCATAAAATGGGGTACAATTCACATAACTGCCTTGCTTAGCAATGGAAATGTTGGATCAGTTGTGGTCATAAGTTGAGGACTACCTGTAGGAGAATACTACTGAGTTGCTATTTGAAAAGGTTTAAGAAGAAAAGGATATGAAAATCAGGAAGCATGGTCATCCTTTGCTTTTCAGTCCCTAGGAGCTATGAGGAGAAAAAAATTCTAGCACTGATAATGTTACATAGCTGGGTAATGAAACGTCTTCAAGAAAACAAGCAAGTTCAGAGAGCACCAAAGTCCCCTCACGCTAGCCCTGAGCTACAAATATTCTCCTTTATTAGAAAAAAAAAATTCCTTTGTGGACATTGTTCAATTTTTGTGTCCAGTTTTTGGATTCACAGAACTTTTTATATCAGCATTAGAAACAGGTCTATGAACGGGAAGATCTGCTATGCTGGTGAGAAACCATGTTTCAGGCTGCACATTTAAAAAATGTATTAAAGAAGATATTGATCTTTCGGTTTCTCTAGAAATATATATTACATTTGCAACGGAAGTGAATAAATTGTGGTCACCCACTGCTGCTCGGAGCATGCAGTAAGTCTTGGAAAGATATTGACGTTGGCCATCCAAAGATCTCCCCGTTTTCTATGCTAAAGGAATCTTTCCTTTGGTTGGCTTCGGTTGGAGCAGATTACAGATTATAAAGCTTATAAAATGAAATTGCAAAACAGAATGGTCTTCCCCCACAAAATTGTTTTTGTTAGTTGCGAAGTCGTGTCCGACCCATCGCGACCCCATGGACAACGTTCCTCCAGGCCTTCCTGTCCTCTACCATCTTCTGGAGTCCATTTAAGCTCACGCCTACTGCTTCAGTGACTCCATCCAGCCACCTCATTCTCTGTCGTCCCCTTCTTCTATTGCCCTCCATCTTTCCCAGCATTAGGCTCTTCTCCAGGGAGTCCTTCCTTCTCATTAGGTGGCCAAAGTACTTGAGTTTCAACTTCAGGGATTGGCTTCTAAAGAGCCCTCAAGCGTCGGTGCTTGTTTGTTTGTTCTTTGTTTTTGTGATCTCCTCAATAGGATGACCGGGTGATCGCCTTGCAGTCCAGGGACTCGCAGGAGTCTTCTCCAGCACCATAGATCAAAGGCCTCACGTCTTTGGCGCTCAGCCTTTCTTATGAGTCCAACTTCACCAGCCATACATTGCAACTGGGAAAACCATTGCCTGACTATACATCTGTTGTTGGCTCCCCCCCACAAAGTAGGGCTGCTGTGGGACACTGCTGAAAGAGAAGAAGGGAAAGAAAGTTTGGCTAAGCCTCAACTTTTTCCAGGGCACCACCTATGGAATTCTCAGTCATCAAGATCATGGTTGTTCCAAAGCAGATGCTTTACAAAAGGCAATGGGCTTTCTTGTATTTTCTTGAAGGCCTCTGAAAGTTCTGAAGAAGTTTCTTGGATGAGAAGCAAAACGTTTCAAGGGGAAAAAAACAAAGAAAGTACTAGGTGCCTTTTGAAAAAAACACCTTTGAGACTACAGGGCAAATCATTCTTTTGCTTCCTTTTCAACTTTTGAGTTCTGTTCTGAAACTGATCTTCCATTGGAACAACTTCACCATTCTTCACCATCCCAAGGCTGAATGGAGGAGTATGGATGTGTCAGATAAAGTTAATTGGGGCAGTGCGCAGAATGTTCCACTACCACCACCTGGAGGGGGAAACAAATCTGACTTTCAGTGAGTGCTTTCCACCCAACTTTGACCGAGAATCAAGTTCAAGAACATTCTTCAAAATTATTTTGACTGGGGATCCTAGCATATATGGGGGTGTGCTGTACCATACTTTCTACCAGCCACAATGTACGAAAACTGATTGTAATAATGTCTACTGGAAGCTTACCAAAGGAAATAACTGATTCCCCCCCCCCCCCCCAACACGGCTGCTTCTCTCCATCCTCTCTGTCGACATTGAGTCTTTTTGGGACTATATAATTACATTAAAAATGCCTTATCGCGTGGTCCCTAATTTTCCAATTTCACTCAGGCTAGGAAAGTTATTGAAGAGAAAGCACTGAGGGGTAGACTTTAGAAGAAAATTTGTTGAGGCAGGAGAGATGAGTGAGTTGATGTGATTGACTAGGGTCCACCTGACGTGTGGAAATTAAGTTTCGACAGAATTTGGGATGACTTCTTTCTTCTGCTTCGGCGTCTAAACAGTCATGCCCAAATTCTGTCGAAACTGAGTCAACCACGTTCAGGTGGACACTAGTCAATTACATCAACTCACTCATCACTTTGCCCAAACAAAGTTTCGTCTTAGAACCAGATTTAAAAGTCTACCCTGAGTGCTTTTAATGGAGATTTAACAAAGCTCTAAGAATAGACGGGACCTGTCCTTGGGATGATGGTTTAATAATTGAATCTATCTCCCATCTGTCACTTCTCCTGTTGACAATGATATCTGAAGAAGGTTCATTCTGTCTGTTTGCTGTGGAATCCACGTTGAGGAACAACTATATGTTTTCTCTTGTTTCAGACAAGGAAAGATTTTATCTACCCATAATGAAGCAAGGTATTAATGCTGTGGGTTTTGGAGAGACAGGTCCATAGAATTGCCAAGAATGGACCAATTGAATGGATAGACATCATCATTTCTTCACTGCACAATCATCGTACCACCACCACCATCACCACACCATTCATCCATATACCTGATTCAATTATCTGGCTCGTTATAAAAAAGGAAAATAAACGTGACTCCGTTCTCATTTCATAATACTTCATAATTTGGACTATAGAATTCCATGTTTATTATAGAAATATACCTTTTCCAGTACTGAGGTTATGTGAATGCATTTCTTTTCTTATTTAGTTTACCTAAGGTCTGCTTTATTGGCCATGACCAAAGTAAATGTCTATGGTGGTCTAACCATCCATTCAACCCATCATCTCTAATCTTAAAAACCACTAGCTATCCATCCATCTCCATCTATCCATCCCTTAGTCATCCATCACCCATCCATCATACATCCATCGCATCCATCACCCACCCACCCATCCTCATCCAATCCATAACACCCACCCACCCACCTCCATCCATCCATCATCCATTTCAATCTATCCCATCCATATCATCCTCCAGCTATCCTCCATCCACTCACATCCACCCACCCATCTCATCCATCCATCCATCCACCCATCTATCCATCAATCATCCATCCTCCAGCTATCCATCATCCATCATCCATCATCCATCCATCTATCCATTCATCCATCATCCATCCTCCAGCTATCCATCCATCCACCCACCGACCACCCTCTCATCCATCCATCATCCATCATCATCCATCCATCTATCCATCCCTCCATCATCCATCCTCCAGCTATCCATCCATCCATCCATCCATCCACCCATCCATCATCCACCCACCCACCCACCCATCCTCCATCCACCCATCATCCATCCATCGTCCATCCATCATCCATCATCCATCCTCCAGCTATCCATCCATCCACCCACCCACCCTCCATCCATCCATCCACCATCCATCCATCCATCCATCCATCCATCCATCCATCCATCCATCCATCCATCCATCCATCCATCCATTTACCTGGTTTGTGTTCCAAATTATAAGCCAAAAGATTCTAGACATGGAGAACCTCAAATACTGACTACTATTCCTAGCAGCATTGGGGAGTCTGTAGAAGTTCTTCCATGTATCCCCAAAAGATGTTAATCAAGTCATCATGTATTCAAGAGAAATTATCATGGGGAAAAAAATACACTGAATTTTCAGAATGAAAGTGGATTTCTTATAGATAACAGATGTCCATCTTTTCATTTGAGGAATTTATTAGGAGAAGACATCTGTATCTGCAGATGGTTAGGGCAAAGGCCAATAAAGTTATTAGCGTATACCATGTAAGCAGTGGCAGGGTTTGAAAAAGCTTACAGTTCCTTAGCAAATGTAATTTCCTTGTTGGCCCTGTTCCTGTAAAACAATTAACCTAGTGAGACATTAAAATAATTTATACTTAGCTCACTGGTGACTTACATGGACATATCCACGCAGTTTTCTCAGCTTGGTAGAATGACTGGCCCATTGCTTTCCAGAATATTTTTCTTAACTTCCCAGACTAGTTTAATCTACAGCATTAGTCTTTTCAATTGGACTCTGACCAACAGTTTACTAGATTTGACTGTATTTAGTATTCTAGACTAGTCAAGGTTAGTTAGAAGTTGCCATCTATTGAGAGGTTTCCTCTGTATCATAAAGTGTCTCATAAAAGTCTTTGATTATTTGTTTAATTATATCATTTTGAAACTGTAAATCTCCTTTTGGGTCTTGCAGTTTGTTTATCAATTTTTTCTCTCTTTCTTTTTTCAATTTATATGCTAGCCACCTCCCTGGTTTATTAACGTATTCAAAAAAAATTCTGTTTGGCCCTTTTAATTTGTTGCACCATTTTTTTCGGCCACTGCTAAGTTTATTTTATGTTTTATTATTTTCGTTTGCATAGCTGGCTCAGGAATTCTGGGAGTTGAAGTCCACGAGTCATAAAAGAGCCAAGGTTGCCTACCCCTGAGATAGGAGAACAAAACAGAGTCTCGTGCCCAATTTTATGACCTTTTTTGCCAGGATTGTTAAGCTAATCACTGCCGTTGTTAAGTGAACCACATGATTGCTCAGCAGCTACAGCTACCTCTGTTCCCTTTCCTTATTGGAAGCTGGCTAGAAAGGTTGCAGATGGTGATCACGTGATCCTGGGTTGCAGCAACTCATTGAAAATACATGCCGGTTGCAAGCCACCCAAATTTTGATCCCGTTGGCTGTGGGGATGCTGCAATGTCCCAAAGGCGGTTTTATTTTAAAAGCAACTGGCCTGATTTTTCTTTAATACATTTCGCTTCTCATCCAGGAAGCTTCTTCTTCAAGAGCTGAAGAAGCTTCTTGGATGAGAAGCGAAACGTCTTCCAGAAAAACCAGAAAGTCCAGTTGCCTTTAAAAGAAAAACAATTTTGGGGACAACCATGACCTGGATGAATGAGAACCTCCACAGATATCTGGATGCTGTAATGTTTTTAAGTATGAGGCCTGGTCATAAATAAAAATTTTCAGCTCTGTTGGAACTTTTAACGGTTGTTAAATGAATGGTTGTAATTCGAGGACTACCTGTATCTATCCCCCAGATAGAAAAAGAACTCAAAGACCCTCCTCTCCCTCACAATCCCCCTCAAGTAGCATCCCTAAAAAGGGGGAGGGGAAATGCAATTTGAAATAGTTCTGTTCACCTCATGCGTCTTTGTCAGAATAATGATAATGATGATGATGATGATGATGATGATGATGATGATAATAATAATAATAATAATAATAATAATAATAATAATAATAATAATAATAATAATAATAATAATAATAATAATAATAATAATAATAATAATAATAAAGTTGGAAGGGACCTTTGAGGTCATTGAGTCCAACCTCCTGCTCAGGCAGGAAACCCTATACCATTTCGGACAAATGGCTGTCCAGTCTCTTCTTAAAAACTTCCAGTGTTGGAGCATTCACCGCTTCTGGAGGCAGGTTGTTCCACTGGTTAATTGTTCTAACTGTCAGGAAGTGTCTCCTTAGTTCTAGGTTGCTTCTCTCATTGACCACTCAATTTGAGTCTGCTGTCAGAACCGGACCAAGTTATACGAAACGTAATGAAAATCCTCCACCCAGCCTTAAATGGGGAAAATTTCAGATTGAGAAAATGAAACGAGAGAAATCAAATCTGATAGATTTATCAGCCCTAAGTTAACCGTTCCATTTAGACTTTGTCTAAGCCAGGGGTAGGCAACCTTGCCTCTTTTATGACTCGTGGATTTCAACTCCCAGAATTCTTGAGCCAGCACGGGGGAAACTTTGGCCCCTTCATGACTTGTGGACTTCAACTCCCAGAATTACTGAGCCAGCATGGCTCAGCTTGGAAACCTCTCCCTTTCCCCTCAGCATGGCTGGCTCAGGAATTCTGGGAGTTGAAGTCCACGAGTCATAAAAGAGCCAAGGTTGCCTACCCCTGGTCTAAGCCATAAGATCAACCTGGATAATTCAGCTCGCAATCCTGTCTCAACAAGGGCAGCAAGAAGCAGAGAAATTCTGACTCGTTCCATTTTTTTTCTCCAGTTTTAGACAAGAAGCAAAAAACTTTTATTCTGACAAGAACTGGAAGGAGTTTCAGTGCTGCAATGGCTATTTTATTACGGCATCCCTATTTCTTTTTTCAAAGTTGTATAATGACTTTCCCAGTGCATATTTCGGTATTCCTTCATACCGCTTTGGAGCGCCTTTTGTCTAGAAAACAAGAACAAAAAATTCATTAAAATAAATAGACTTTTCGAGAACAATGGCTTATGGACATTTTTTTTTAACCATCCATTTCTGGTTCTTCCAGCCTCCTGAGTTACATTAATTGGCAGTATTTAAAAAAAAAAAAAGCCTATAGCTATTCTCATTTCTTCATCAACAAGCTAGCCAGTAATACGTTTGCATTAGGTTCCGAATGCAGGATTAAATTCGGGTTTAAATTCAAACACATCTATTTGAATGCAAAAGCCTTGGGCAAGAGGGGTTTTCTCAGATTCAGTTCCCTCCATTGGTTAACTGTAGGAACAAAATTGTGAAAGGGACACAGGAGGCCATGCAGCTGGCATGCTCTCATAATACTAATACGGTCCAAAAAAAATAATCATGCATAGCTATAATTTATAACACTAGGTAGTTTCCATGATAGGCTGACATGGATCTATAGGGAAATTAGTAAATTGTGAGGACGCCAAAAATGGCTGCAAACTAAACAGACCCAGTCATATAGCTAGCTGTTCTCTGGAAACAATGGCACCCAGACAAATGGTCCAGAAAAGAGCAAACAAAGATTAGCTGCATTACCAGCCTGCATCTAGGTGCAGTTCAAGGCATTTTGAAAGCCCTTCATAGCATCGATTCAAGCTAGCATTGAGGGACCGTCTCATCCCACTGGGATTGGCCCGTCCCACTTGTGCTGGCAGAATAGAATAGAATAGAATAGAATAGAATAGAATAGAATAATAGAGTTGGAAGGGACCTTGGAGGTCTTCTAGTCCAGCCCCCTGCTCAAGCAGGAGAACCTGTACCATCTCAGACAGGTGAATGTCCAGTCTCCTCTTAAAAACCTCCAGTGATGGCGCTCCCACGATTTCTGAAGGCAAGCTGTTCCACTGGTTGATTGTCCTCACTGTCAGGAAGTTTCTCCTTAATTCCAGGTTGCTTCACTCTTTGATCAGTTTCCAGCCATTGTTTCTTGTCCTTCCCTCTGGTGCTTTGGTGAACAACCTGGCCCCCTCTGCCTTGTGGCAGCCCCTCATTTACTGGAATGCTGCTATCATGTCTCCCCTATTTCTTCTTTTCTTTAGATTAGCCAAACCCATGTCCTGCAGCCGTTCTTCGTATGTTTTAGCCTCCAGGCCTTTGATCATCTGAGTTGCATTGTTTTGTGCACTATTTACATTGGAGAGTTGCCTAGCAAAAATTCCGAAAAAGGAACTTGCCATTCAGCTTCGGTGTTGGCTAGAAGTGCGGAATCAGTTGAGCATTTTCAAGTGCTAATTGAACACATTTCTTCTTCAGTTCCTGCTTTAAAGCGATTTGATTCAGAGCCGAAGTGTAATAAACGCAGGGTGGAAATAGGTCAGTGAACAGAGATCTGTTCAGATCCCTGTGCACCAAACAGCCTCTGAGCTGCATTTCAAAGGCAGCCTGATGAAAAACCTATTAAGAACATCGAGGCATTTCAAGATCTGTTCCGGAGTCCTGTGTGATCCAAGGATCAGTTCTTAGAATCACCAATGAGAATCACGCACCTGCTTTTAAGAGGGCTATAACTCAGATCTTCATTTGACTTGTAACCATTGATAGCTGTGTCACCCTTCGCCACTTTAAGACTTGCGGACTTCAACTCCCAGAATTCCTCAGCCAGCATGGCTGTCTGGGGAATTCTGGGAGTTGAAATCCAGAAGTTTTAAAGTGGCCACGGTTGAAGACTCCTACTGACAAAGATTGAAAAACAGGGGAGACCTTCATATGATGCTGAGCTAACAACTTCCATAAATTTATATCCCTATTTATTATAGGTTAGGCCGGGGTTGTCTGAAGCTAAATTCTGAAGTATAACAAATGCAGTTGGCCATCACAGAGCAAAAACTAGAAAAATTCCCGGCTAAAACTTTGGAGAACCTTTTCTCAAAATTCTACCCGACTGTCTTGACACAAGAGAGCTTCCGTGACTTTTCAGAAAAATTGGGGATTTTCAAGGCAAGCCAAGGCAAACCAGCTAGATTTCACAAGGCGTTTCACACATCCTTAAAACAAAACCTTTGGGGGCATTCTCTCTGTCATCCCGAATCCTCGGTCTGCCTACATCGATTTGTCTTGAAATTATATCATAAGCAGTTCTTTGATTCCCCCCCCCTCAACTTGGTAAACACATTTATTTTAAGGGAAAGCAGCATTACAATAATGACATTTAAAGTTCATGAGCTTCCTAATTAGCTGGCTGCTGGTAAGAGTTTTAAATCCTAAATTGACATGTGTGGGTTGTATATATATCTATTGAAAGCAGATCACTGAGAGCCCCCTTCTCTTCTGCATGAATGAAATTTTGCTTTGGATACTGAATAATGTCATGGATGCACTTTAATATGGACAACTGGGACAGCATAGAGGCCAAACACATTACAGCAACAGCAGTTGCAAAATATAGGTAGTCCTTGATTTACAACCACAGTTAACCTCTTATTTCCACTGCTAAGCAAGACATTGAGTTTTGCCCCATTTTATGACCTTTCTTGCCGTAATTGTTAAATATTCACTGCTGTTGTTAAGTTAATAAAACAACTGAGCCCAAAACTTCCGTTGTTAAGTGAAACATTTGTTTCATTTTACGACCTTTCTTGCCACAGTTGTTAAGTGAATCCCTGCAGCTGGTAAGTTAATAACACGGTTGTTAAATGAATCTGACTTTCCCAATTGCCTTTGCTTGCTAGAAGGTTGCAAAAAGTGATCACATGACCTCGGGACAGTGTAACCGTCATAAATATGAGTCAGTTGCCAAGTGTCTGAATTTTGATCACCTGACCATGGGGACCTGCAATGGTCCTGCAAAAAGTCATTATAATTATAATTATAAGTCACTTTTTCAGCGCGGTTGTAACTTTGGCCACTAAACAAACTGTAAGTCGAGGACTACCTGTAACATGGTTGTTAAGTGAATCTGGCTTCCCCATTGACATTGCTTGTCAGAAGTTTGCAAAAGATGATCACGTGACACCCCTCCCCCCCCCCCGGGGACACTGCAGCCATCACAAATACATCGTAGTTGCTAAGTGTCTGAATTTTGATCTTGTGGCCATGTGGCTGCAACGGTCGTAAGTGTGAAAAATGGTCATTAGTCACTTTTTTTCAGCGCCCTTGTAAAGGTCACTAAACAAATGGTTATCAGTCAAGGAGCATCTGTAGTTATGTGGGAAGCTGAAGACCTTTGCAAAGGAGTATTTCAGTTATACTGTGGGCAAGATGCAACCTACGGACTGAACTTTTTGTCTGAAAACAAAATGCACAGAAACAGTGCATGATTGATTTATTTCAGCTGCAGAAGGAAAAAGATAACAGCTTTATTTATTTTGGATATACAATATTGGCTGCAAAGCCGCTGGAGGTTGGAAGAGGAGGAAGAGGTTGGTGCTAAGTAGGGAAGGAGCGGCTTCATCTTAAATGCAGGAAAGGAGTGGGATATAGAAAAATTCAGAGGCTGAAGACCAAGGTGCCAGCTTTAAAAACATGAAAGCAGACTGTAGCTTCCTACCATGAAATCCCATATTTATGGTCTCTGCCCGTATCATATTCCTTACTTGGGTTCTTAAAGCTGTTTTAAGATGTCACCTGAAAGTTCAGCATTTGAAAGTCGAAACTTTGGAGAACTTTTGCTTGTTTTTCTCCTGATTTGGACGGTTGCTTCTTCAAAAAGTATTAAACAAAGACAGTCTTGATCATTGAATGTGTTTGTTAGAATCATAGAATCAGACAGCTAGAAGGGACCTTGGAGGTCTTCTAGTCCAACCCCCTGCTGAAGTCAGGAATCTGAGGTAGTCTAGGTGATCTGAGTCTACATAAGTGGTATCCCAAAGGTGCTTTTTTTTTTTTCAGGAGGCAACTGGACTTTCTTATTTTTCTTTGAAGATGTTTCGCTTCTCATCCAAGAAGCTTCTTCAGCTCTGACTGGATGGTGGGGAATAGGAGGATTTATACTCCTTGCAGACAGCTGGTCATTTGCCTTCTTTTACAGAGACGTTGAGGCCACTTTCAAGAGTCCAGTTGCCTCTTGAAAAAAAACGCAGCTTTGAGACAACCATGACCTGGATGATTGAGAATCTCCGTAGATAGTTTTAAATTTTATGGATTATCCACTAGACTAGAGCAACATTTTCTAAATTATATTCCACCAGTACTTGGCAATAGATGCTGAAAAACCTGTCCTAAAAACCAGATTTTTCTCACTTGCTGAAGTCAAACATCAGTACTGAAGCAGGCTGAATATTATGCTGAGCCCAACACATTTTTGTAATAGATTGGATATTGATGAAATATAGGCAGTCCTTGACATATGACCACAAATCTGCCCAATATTTCCATTGCTAAGCAAGACAATTATTTCTGTGTTCTTTTTATTTCTTTTCCTTATTCTAACATATTCTCATAGTGCTGGAATACATGTTAGAATGCATTTTGTATTGCAACAACTACAGAATTATTCAGCCAGTAGATGGCAGTGTTTCCTGGGACAGTTGAGACAGTTAACAAATAATTGAGCAGTAAAATACATGGTGACTGTACTCTTTGTTTGCTCTGTGTTGCTTTACATAAAACAGAATTTCTTACACATAGACATCCTTGAAATGATCTTGAACAGATTAAGAAATGCTGCTCTGGATAATATTATTGGAACGGATATAGTATTTAACATGGTGGCATAAATTAATTTCAGCGTTACTTCAGTATAAAACCCAAGAGTATTTCTGGTGTTTGATTTGTATACATAAGTTTGCATCATACATTTTTCTCCATGGTTGATTTAATTATTTTCATGGAAAAAAAGGACTCAGGGCCATGTCTGCTGAATGGCAAATGAGTCAATATTCCTTCATTAAACTTTATAACCCTTAATACCTGGCAGCTTATAAAGACACTCTGCTTATTGGCAAACCTGCTTCTCATTGCAGTTGCACATTAATTTTAATTTGTGTACATAAATTTGCATCGTACATTTTTCTCTATGGTTGATTTGATGATTCTTGTGTAAAAAAATAAATGCTCAGAGCCATGTTTTCTGAATGGCAAATGAGTGAACATGCCTTCATTAAGGGCATAATCCTTAATATCTAGCAGCTTGTAAAAAACAGTCTGCTGATTAGGAAAGCTGTTTTGCATTGAGGTTGCACCTGCATTTTAAAATAGGAGTCATTTGCAAAAACTGAAGGAAAGTTTGATCTTAAAGCTACTTATCCTGCTTTGTGCTCTAGCGGATTAGAACATAATTCCCATTTTTAGGAATTCTTGGCACTTAACTGCAAATATGAATATATGGTTGAAGGCTACCAGTCATTTTTCCTCTTTGTTTCCTTTATCTGTTCGTTCTACAGGTGGCCCTCAGCTTACAACTGTTTGGTGACAATATTCAAGGGTTGCAATGTTCCAGGCAGGGTCATGTGATTTTGTGACTTTCTCACAAGCAAACTCAACGGGGAACCCAGCCTGTGATTCTTTGATAACCTTCAAAACCCAGATCAGCCATTGGAACCAGATCCCGAAGGTGCTTTTTCAAGAGGCAACTGGACTTTCTTTGTTTTTCCTTGAAGATGTTTTGCTTCTCATCCCAAGAAGCTTCTTCAGTTCAGTTCAGTTCTGCAGAAGCTTCTTGGATGAGAAGCGAAAAACATCTTCAAGGAGAAACCAAGAAAGTCCAGTTGCCTCTTGAAAAAGCACCTTCGGGACAACCACAATCTGGATGACTGAGAATCTCCATAGACACTAGAACTAGATAGTCAATACTTAGGTAGTCCTCGACTTGTGATCACAATTGAGCCTGAAATTTCTGTTGATAAGCAAGACAGTTGTTAAGTTAGAACAATTAATCAGTGGAACAACCTGCCTCCAGAAGCTGTGAATGCTCCAACACTGGAAGTTTTTAAGAAGAGACTGGACAGCCATTTGGCTGAAATGGTATAGGGTTGACCTCCAAGGTCCCTTCCAACTACTACTACTACTACTACTACTACTACTACTACTACTACTACTACTACTACTACTTCTTCTTCTTCTTCTTCTTCTTCTTCTTCTTCTTCTTCTTCTTCTTCTTCTTCTTCTTCTTCTTCTTCTTCTTCTCCTTCTCCTTCTCCTTCTCCTTCTCCTTCTTCCTCTTCCTCTTCTTCTTCTTCTTCTTCTTCTTCTTCTTCTTCTTCTTCTTCTTCTTCTTCTTCTTCTTCTTCTTCTTCTTCTTCTTCTTCTTCTTCTTCCTCTTCTTCTTCTTCTTCCTCTTCCTCTTCCTCTTCCTCTTCTGATGATGATGTGAGTTCTGGCCCATTTTATGACCTTTCCTACCACAGATGTGCAGTTGTTCAGTTAGTAACACGGTTGTTAAGTGAATCTGGCTTCCCCATTGACTTTGCTTGTCAGAAGGTCGCAAAAGGGGATCTGGCACACTGCAAACCATCATAAACACATGCCAATTGCCACGTGTCTGAATTTTGATCATGTGACCATGGGGATGCTGCAACGGTGGTAAATGTGAAAAACAAAACCCTTTTTTTCAATGATGTTTTAACTTCGAATCGTCAGTAAACAAAATGGCTGTAACTCGAGGACTACCTGCACAATTTGATCTCGCTCCCCTTCACTTGTCTGCCAATGGCATAGCCCCTACTTGATAGAGGAGACAATATCAGCTAGAGAATTTAGCAAGATCTGGGTTTTAATAGGACAGTCAGTCTGCAAACTTTCATTATTATAGAGCAGGGGCCTTCAAACTTGGCCCTTTTATGACTTGTGGACTTCAACTCCTAGAATCCCTCAGCCAGCCATGCTGGGAGTTGAAGTCCACAAGTCTTGGAGAGACCCCTGTCTATGAGCATATACAGCAGGGGTCTTCAAACTTGGCCCTTTTATGACTTGTGGACTTCAGCTCCCAGAATTCCTCAGCCAGTGTGCCTGGCTCAGGAATTCTGGGAGTTGAAGTCCACAAGTCATAAAAGGGCCAAGTTTGAAGACCCCTGTTATAGAGTCTTCTGGTTGCCCCAGAATCAATGATCAGGCTTCATATCATTTAGATGGGAAAACCCAATAAATGGTTGGTTTTGCTTTAGAATAGGGCTGTCACAGATTTAAAGTAACAACACCCCAGACACACATAGAAGAAAATGAAAGTTTGCAGCTTCTATCTAAGTGATATACGCTCTCTGCTAAATCTGTGCCATTGTATACACTGCCTTACACCGCAGGAAAACATTAAGTGCATATTGAATAACTAACGATTTTTGGCACTCTGAGTTTTGTGATGCCCAGACTTGTGTCTGAGCAAGCGATTGTCGAACCAACGGTGCATCTTTCCTGCTGCTATCCTTAACAGTTTAAACCCAGAGGCATGATGGATGTTTCTCACCATGCATCTTCATTACAGCAGCTTTTCAGAATTCAAACTGAGCTGTGCTAAAGCTACGCCTTTGGCGAGAGCGTTCATTCTTTTTTTTAAATAATAATTTATTACGGAGATTTAAAAACGCAAAGCTAGAATAAAACTAATGCAAACTAAGAAAAATACAAACAAACAAAAAAGAACACAAGGAAAGGGCATAGAGAAAAAAAATGGCAAGGGAGGCAGGAAAGAAATATGTAAAAGAAAAAAAAAGGATATATACATTTAAAAAATGACTTTCCCTTTCATGACGACAAGTACAATTTCAGGAATGTGTCGCCTTCCTTAATATTTCCACCTAAAATCTCTTCATCCCGCATCTCATATTTTATCTATGAACAGATATAAAGTCTCATCATTCAATCTTAATCAGTAAATTAAGTGCTACCAGAAATAACTAGACAGATGTAGATGTAGATCTAGATCTAGATGCAGATCTAGATCTAGATGCAGATCTAGATCTAGAGAGATATAGATTGTCAAGCGCGGAAATCGGGAAATCCAGGAAGTTCAAATGTATATAAGAGTTTATTGCAAGCTTATAATGAAAATAAGAATGTTATATTGTATTACCAATTTGTTGATATAGAAGTGAGATAGATAAGATATATATTCGGAATACTAGATGTTGGGGGGAATTGTGACAAAGGGAATTTGGGGTCATTTAAAAATTTGGAAATGATAAATATTAAACGTTTAATTTAAATATCAACGCAAAATTAAAGCTGGGAAAATTGATGGTCCAAAAGATGGAATGTTAAAATAAATAAGACATATAAAATTATTGATAAATGTAAGAAAGCTATTAAGTAGCTGATGGATAGAATAAGAAGTATACTAATTTAAACAAGAGACAGTATGTATTAAGGGAAAAAAGAGAGGAAATATTGGCTGTAATAGTTGGAGATTTGTATTAATAATACCTGTATGTAATGGAATTATTGTAACTCAGACACCACGTTGCTTTTCAAAGATATAATTGTAACATTGGAAAATTAATAAAAAGTTATAAAAAAAAAGAGTTTATTGCAAGCTTAGGCTCTCTACAAGAATCTGAACTACTAACGGTCAAAGCAAATTGGCGGTAGATAAGAGTCAAAGGAATTCAAAGTGGGCTTGATTTATATCCCTTGTGAGCACCAAAGGACTCAAGACTGATGATGCACTTGACTCCTCCTTCCAGTTCAACCTGGCCATCTCCTACATAGATATAGATATAGACTTTAAACAAATAAATCAATCTTATATTCCTTTTATTTATTTCACACAGTAACATCATTTTCTCTAAAAATAATAAGTAACCTTTTCCCGTGTTTTCTCTTGTACCTTTAAACAGCCTAATAATTGAAAGTTAACCACTGAACAACAGCATATTGAAATATAATCCCATCAAATAACGTCCCCCAAATTAATTACTTATTATTTTTTGTCATCTCCTCTCAGAAGCCCCTTTACAAATTTAACACTTCCCTTACATTTTTATATCAGTTTTAATACTATCACTTTATTTAAAAATACAGCCAAAAAAATATCTTCTTCTCATATCCTAGCTATAGATAAATCTTAAAACCCCCATCATTCAGTCCTGGTCAAGAAAAATCTATTAAAGCTGCTGGGGGAAAAAAAGTCAGATACATTTTATCCTTTCTCGAATAAGCCAACTTTTAAATCTTTTTCAAAAAATTTTTTTAAAGTCTTGATGTTTTTTTCCTTTTAAGTAGTGTCGCAGAATCTGAGACTACTTTCATTCTTTCTCTGACCTGTATATTTTTCTTATACTGGATTTACAAAAGAAACCTGCTAAAGTTATGAAAGTTTTTGTGTCTGTCTGTCTGTCTGTCTGTCTGTCTGTCTGTCTGTCTGTCTGTCTCTCTCTCTCTCTCTCTCTCTCATTCTCTCTCTCTCTCTCTCATTCTCTCTCTCTTTCTCTCACTCTCTTTCTCTCTCTCTTTTTTAATACCAGTTGCCACCGCAAAGCAGCTTGCTGCTCCAATGACTGGAGTCAAGTTAGCTCTGGAAAGCAAAGCGATGACTGTTTTCTTTCTTTCCTTTTCTCTTTTTCTCTCTCTTCCTCTCTCTTTCTTGCTCATTCTTTCTTTCTTTCTTTCTTTCTTTCTTTCTTTCTTTCTTTCTTTCTTTCTTTCTTTCTTTCT